>JAQGCC010001698.1:0-21943 GCA_034698905.1 Xestoiulus laeticollis | reverse complement strand
GGGAAACCACGAAAAACCACAACCAGGATAGCCGACTGGGGTTTGAACCTGGGTCTCCCGAGTTCAAGGAGCTAAGCTTAACCACTAAGCCAACCTTGTCGGTAATCAGCTGTGTGAATAAGTGTCGACCAATAGCTAGTGACTCGTGAAGGATTCAAAAAGGGGAAATTCCCTATTTTGCAGCTGTGTGAATAGTGTCGACCAATAGCTATAGAGATTCATGAAGGATTCAAAAAGGGGAAATATCCGTATTTTGCAGCTAGATACACTCTAGCAAGCATACAGATGAAATTGTCTAAAATAATATTTTTTCATGGTACCAAGAGTATTATTTTAGACAGGTTATACTGTATACAGAAATAGAACATATACCCATGTAAAAACTATCACATGCACTCTTTACACGTCAAATGCACGTGTAAAAACCTTCCCCAGCAACAGATGCTATGTTTGAATGGACATGCTAAGGTCCACACAAGCGCAGCACCATCTGTGCCATTTAGTGGAAACATTAAAGATCAAGGGTCCCGCAGTAAATGAAGCGTGGACCTTGTCTATTAAAAATGTAGTGTTCGGGGCTGCAGCAACATTACGGCATATTGTCAGGCCCCAGTCTTAAGATCTCACTAAAGATTTAACCCCCTCGGCGTACCACAGTTGCACAAATAGTGCTGCTTGAGACCAAGCTTCGGATCAAGTCCTGGGATTGGTACCACAGATTGTTACATCTGAGCACCAGATCAAGGTTGGTCAATGACGTACCTTGAGCAGCAGTTTTCAAAATGGCGGAATAAGACAATTTTCATGTGCACCATGTTGCCAGATTACAATTCTCATTTTTCCTTAACAATCGTTGCTGTCGAGATACAGATATTGATAGGGAATTCGGTGATATTTTTGATTTTTTTTGCCTGGAGCTCCATCTTCAATAAGATGTCGACAATTTGGCAGCTGTGGTACTGAATCGGCTCAAATTGAGCTTTGTCTTATCGGAACAGAAGCTTAAGGTGGGAAACTGTGGTACGGTGGTTATAGACGAACGCTGTGTGCAAAGGGCAGGGCGTAATCAATGTGTGTGTATAACACACACTTACTGGAAATTCCTCGTTTGTGTGCAAGAATTTCAATCTCCAGTTCCTATCACAAAGGAGTTTCAACGGATTACTCTGTCCTTCCAGTAAAGGGAAAACACATGTTGATTTCTTCAGTGTAGAGCGCATGTGGCCCCAGGGCATCTAATTCCTTACATCATATTAGCCTTATAGGGCTATATACATGTTCGCAGTACAGCTAAAAAATTTCATATGGCATTAAATAAGCATACGTTGAACTTAATGCAGAAATATTTTTTAGTCTTGATTAAAAATGGTAAATCTCAGATCAAAATTATCACGTCATTTATTTCAACATTGCAAAAAAATAGCACAATTTTCATGATAACCTTTGTAACCATTTTAATTTTTCGGGCAAATTCAATCGATAAAAAGAAAGAATGTGTAATAAACAGGTATTTATTGAAAACATCGTTTTTTTGTGTTTAAAACAACCGCGTTTGCAAGTTAATTTAGCAGTCGTTTAAAAAAATAAGGTTGATTAGTTAATGTGATTATGAATAATTTGTGCATGCTACATGATCTGTAAGATATTAGATATCATGGATTAGAGATCATTGGAAATATTTTGGCAGCATAATCTGGCACGTAATCGGTTACACTTTAATCGTTTTTAGGATAGCAGGTAATTATTTTCAACTATGTTCATATACACGAAAAGCTAATTAAATATTTACTATAACAAGATCCAGTTTTAATTATAAATTAGCTTATCACACATTCTAGTTATATTTTATATATAGGGCGTACCCCGATTAGCCTGTGCAAACGTTGGGAATACGTATCAGAGAACTATAAACAAGAGGAAAATGCCCCAAGAACACCAAGTTTGCAAAGTCCAAAATTTCAGAAACTACGACCCCATGTTCATAGGATATGTTCAGCTTGTATACAGTGGGATATGTGAATAGCACGACCCGGTCCCAATAATAGGGTGTACGTGCTACTGCCAGGTAGTGCGCTATATAGTGGGTCGTCATTTATAGGTTTTCCTATATATCCCCTAATAGATTTTCCTAATAGATCCCAAAATGTATTCTAAAGAGTTGAGCAAATTTAAATGGGAAATCCCATTGTGTCCTTGAGGCCACTCCACCCCTGCCAGTGTTAGACCTACCCGGTTCTAAGATGGCCAGTTCACTTTGACGAGGAGGGACACATGGGAATTTCCCTGAATGAGTTACAAAAATAAAAACATTTTGCCGATTTTGGAGAAAAATTGCACTTTATTTGAATAAAGTACAGTATATTTTCTGCTGGGTCTTGTATATAGTCCATACACACAGAATGTAGCCAAATTTGATTAGCACATCTAATTTAGTAACAATTTCGGCATTTTTTGCATCAGAACAAGCTGCCAACAACACATTATAGGTCATGTACACTGATCACGAGGGAATAAATCATAAGCTTATTGGCCATTCCCAGCATGAAATCGGTGTAAAGGTGGATCTGCATTTACTATTCTATTTCCAATGTTACCTTTAGCATGCAAATTGTTTTGCATCTTTATTATTTTTCCTTCTATAATTAAAGGGGTGACCCTGTGTGCACCCATATATCATATACTTGTTATGCAATTCTTGCACGTTCCTTACAGGTCTGGCAAAGAATTTTTTACATTGATTATTCAAAAAGGTAGCCACCAAGTTTTGAAAATGTTGGGGTTCATCCAGAAAAGCAAGTGATCCAAGCATGTAATGTGTATGGAAACTATGACCACAGCATATGCCTCCAAGCCAAAAAATTTAATTTTATCCCAAAGATGGTTATCGAGAATAACCTTTGAAGAAGGTAAAAGCACGTTTGGAATCAAGGTGAGGGTCGTTAGTCAAAATGGTGTTACCAACATACGTGAGTCTACCATCAGCAATGTTGGGAATTGCTAATAATCAGTGGCAAATATGTAATCAAACAAGAAGATTCCACAAACAAAATGTCAAAAACTACCTTTCGCACGATCGTAACATAAATATATACATGTATGGTAAAACAATTTGTGAAACATGACAGTTTATGCATGTGAAAAATGTATGAGAATTTACCAGCGGAATATTTACATGTAAATGCAGGGTGGTGCAACAAAGTGTTTATAGTAAATTTACACTTGTGGCCTATCACACGGATTCAAAGACAAATAACCTTGATGGAATTTTGCACCATCTCCATCTAGGTTGACATTACTATTAGCTTCCTCATGCCCTCTTTAAAGATGTGATCTCGATTTCCTTACATTTATAAAACGACTATAAACTCATGTCCCACCACTTCTTACTGGTTCCATTATTTTGCCCATTCCTTATATGTTACAGTGGATTCCGCTTAATGGAATCGCATTTGTCCGGGGCTATTTTGATTCCAATACCCGAGCGATTTTTATACGAGAATAATAAAAACTTTTCTTTAAATATTAATTCTAAATGAATTGGTCTTAATTTTTTGTGTATTTTCAATACACATAGAAAATCAGTCACACATAGAATAACTTTACCAGAAATTAGTCTTAAAGGTCTCCATTGAGGACCTCCTATCAAGATCAAACTACTTCCTCTAAAATCTGTCCAATAAAGCTAACATTTTTAACTGATCCAAATTTCAACGGAACATTTTTTTTTCACCAATTAATAAAAAACAGGAAAATATTTGATAAATTGCACATGGCCCAAGATACCAATTCTTGTTTCATCCATTATCCAGTAATAATATTTAGCCGACAGCTGTAATATTTTAATTATACTGCGCTATATAGTGCATAGTAGCATGAAACATTGGTGGGCCACTCATGCAATTTGAACGCTTCAGGCATTAGCTTTTTACAAGTTTGACATTTGACCTAGCAAGAACCGATACAAAAAACATGAAATAGATGCCCCTATAAACTGAAAAAAAATGCCGCCCAAATATTAACTTATAATGCACGTTGCACAGTAGTCAAAACATTATAATATTTCGTGCACTGATTTTCAATATGCTCACGCATCAGCACAGCCCACATTGTTCTGCTACAATTTCAAAGTCAAGGCACCCCAGCCAGAAATTGTTTAAAGGGTCAATGGTTTTTGAAGATCTTTACTTTAATGACTTTTTTTTTTCATGACAGAACCCACCTTTTTTTCGAGTTAATATTAAAATTCATGGTTAAGTGTCCATCAAGTGAGCATGTCCAATTTCACGATAACCAAATCAAAGTAGGGTGGTTCCTGCCTTTTTTATTTTTGAAAATAGTCAATGTTGTTAATGTAGTGGTTTCAGGAAGAATAAAATGTGTTCACTGTTTACGAATTACATTTTATAACCAAAAAGTAACAAAAAAGGGTTGATCTTTTTGGTTATTGCGGTTTTCAGGAGTGTCACTTTTAACTGCTTTTTCTCAAGAGTCACAAGACACAGAAATTATCCAAACAGGAAACATCACTGGAAACATTTGTCATCGATGATATGCTAAAGAACATGTATTGTCAACATGGGGTATGTTAGGTGATGTCAATATATTTTGGTTTTCATATGTTTGATTACATTTCTTGAAGTCACTCTACAAGAATATTTAAGAGACTTGCTCTGGTATTTTTGAAATGCTTTAAACGGAATGAGATATAAGATACTTTTTCCCATAATACAATTTAAGACTAATACTTTCACATAATCATTTTGCTAAAAGTACATGATACTACTTTTAGTGCTAGTTTTAATGACTTCTTAAAAATACATTTTTTAGACACAGTTCCCATACGACGGTTTTTAAGCAAATTTTCCCATTAAGAAAGTTGTTAAGAAACTTTTCCCATAAGACAGCTTTGTGACACTTCTCCCATAAGACAGCTTTGAGACACTTTTCCCATAACACATCTTTGGGACACTTATCCAATAAGCTTTGATACACATTTCACGTAAGAAAGCTTTGGGACACTTCACATAAGACAGCTTTATGACACCTTTCCCATAAGACAGCTTTGTGACACTTTTCCCATAAGACGGCTTTGGGACACTTTTCCCATAAGACAGCTTTGGGACACTTTTCCCATAAGACAGCTTTGGGACACTTTTCCCATAAGACAGCTTTGGGACTCTTTTCCCATAAGACAGTTTTGAGACGTTTTTCCCATAAGACAGCTTTGAGACACTTTTCCCATAAGACAGCTTTGAGACGTTTTTCCCATAAGACAGCCTTGAGACACTTTTCCCATAAGACAGTTTTGAGACACTTTTCCAATAAGACAGCTTTGAGACACTTTTCCAATAAGACAGCATCGAGACACTTATCCCATAAGATAGTTATAAGAATAACTGTAGTAAAACCTTGTTAATATTGACTTAGGGCATATACTAGAATATTTTTCATTAATTATGTTCAGAAATTTTATGATTATGAAGCCTGCATTTTACAAAAAAAAGTATATGTAAGACACTTTTTTTTATTTCCATTCGCAATTTGTGTGTTAAATGAATTATGCTTATTAGTTTTACTTCAAATATGCATCTTTAAATGTAAATATAACTCACGTATATGTAAAAACATTTGGGACCCCTGTTTTTTGGTTGCAAAGGCATGGTGGTCATCAGTGGGTTAAAAGGGTTTTCACAGCCTACAGTAGCTTTGTTTGCATATGCAAATTTGCTCGTTTTTATGAATGGAATTAAAACTTAATTATTCTTCCAAGTAGCTTTCTTAATGAATTAATCAACGAACTTGTTTTAGTATTTGAAAGTTCATCCAAACCGACAAATGCTTTTGTTTCAACTATCCCCTCGATTCTTTAATTAAATTCATCATTAACGCTTTTTTTATCACCATCATTAATTAGCAAATTAGCACCTGCCTAACACTTCAAGGAGTTCATTATTTAACTCATTTATCATCGTATCGTCTGCCATTCAAAGATGTGGATTCCAGTACATGGCACACACATGCTTAAATAAATTAAATAATGAAGTTTAAGATGTAAAAAAATACATTTTCATGCTTTTTGTTGAAAGAAAAAAATCCAGTGTGTGATTTGCGGAAATAGATTGAAATTTTGATAAAAAATTCAAAAAAGCAAAGGTTTAAAACAATGGACCAGTGCAATCAAGCAGTAATTAGAACAGTTTAACATCGTAAGAAATTTAAACTATATAAGAAATGCAAATGTGTGGTGTTTTGCTAATAAAATCAATTGTGTCCTAAATTATGAATAAGATACTTTTTTGTGTGTAAAATACATGTCTTAGACTTAAAACGTGTCTTTTTATAAATCGCCCTGTTTTCCATAGGAAAATTTATAAAACAAATATCTTAAAAAACTGTATTATGTGAAAATTGTCTTAAAAAGCTGCCTTATATATGAGAAAAGTGTCTTAAAAGTCTATCTTTAGGAAAAAGTGTCTTAAAAGCATATATCATGGAAAAAGTGTCTTAAAAACTGACATATGGGAAACTTTACTTAAAACAGAACGATGTGAAAAATGCCATAAAGCTGTCTTAAAGAAAAATTATATCAAAACTTTAAAGCACTTTACCCATAAGACAGTTTGTCTTATGGGAAAAGTGTATTGAAACTGTCTTATGATAAAACTACATGTCTTGAAAACTATCTAATGGAAAGAGTGTTTTATAAACATTCTATTGGGAAAAATGTCTATAACAAACTGTCTTAAAAACTGTCATATGGTAAACTTTACTTAAAAACAGTTTGATGGGAAAAGTATAAGCTTATTAAATCTATTATGGGAAAAGTGTCATTAAAACTTGCATATGGAAAACTTTGCTTAAAACTGTCCGATGAGAAAAGTGCCCTAAAGCTGTCTTATGGAAAAAGTGTATCAAAACTTTAGGGCACTTTTCCCATCAGACAGTATCAATACGCTGTCTTATGATAAATGCATATTGAAACTGTCTTGAAAACTGTCTACTGGAAAGAGTGGTTTATAAATTGTTTATGTGAAAATTGTTTTATAAACAGTATAATGGGAAATGGAGAACTTTCCATAAGCGGAGGCGCCATCTAGTATTATAAATCCGGTTATAAATTTCGCCACCAGTGGCGCTATGTTCATGCGCATGCGCAATATTCTTATGGAAAGTCCTCCATTGTCTTAGTCTCACTTTTCAAATCTTGAAGACCCCAACTGGGTGTTTATCATAGGATTTACGAGAAATATCTGCATTAAATTTCAAGTAAAACTCCATAGCTGCTAAAAATGCAAGTAAATTTCTAAACTTTCCAGACGACTGGACATTCTCAGTCGGCAACTTTCCAGATGCCAAGTTTACAACTTTCAAGCAAGACAAAGTATTTTACATGCAGCAATTTTAAGCTCAAATGAACAAAAAACAGGAATAACACCAAATTGTTAAAACATAATATATGCAAGTTGTCTGCAAACGTGCATCCCATTCACTAACACCTGATCCGAATTCACTATTTTTGAATTTTTCAACATCATCTAGGAAATGGGAATGCTAAAAGGCCACCATTAGCACGTTGAAAGTTTTCTTGTCTTCACAAAAACCTCTTGAATTTGATCTGTAGAAAAACGTATTTTTCTGTAGAAAAATCCGTCAGATAATAAGCCTGTATTAAGTTTAACTTATGGGATGTCAGTGTACACAATGCGAAGCATGGCATCATATATAACAATTCACTTTGATCAAAATTGTAAAAAAAAAAAAAAAGTTTTACATCGTGCGAGGTCGGTCCAGTGATTTGGACGAGTGATTTCCAGGCACGAAAACATATTTTATAAAATGTAAAAATGATTGTTATGATTGCTATTTAACTAAATTTGCTTACATTAGATATAGCAGGTGTGCACAAATCCTTGAAGAAACTCCGAAAAACAGAATTGCTTGATGGGGAGATGGATGAAAAGTCCAAGTGGATGCAAGACATAACATTTCAGTTTTTCAAGGTTTCTTACCTTTTCTTTGTTAGTCACTATCAAAATTGACTTCTAAACATTTCTGTCCAAAGTTGAGTTGAAAAGTAGTGAGGGAATCCCAAAAGAGACCATTCCCTTTGTGCCAACCAATCGTTTTATGTGCAGTCACCTAACGTCCATTCTTTAGCTCTTACTCAAGACTTCATCTAAGGCCCTCGTTTTTCAATGTGGACTATACAGGCGAAAAAAGTCACGATTTTTACATTTTTTTTTTTCAAAGCATGCAAGAATTTATTAATGGTACTTTTTCTAACAATTTTGGGTACTGTTTATGTAAGCGGTGTGTATGAGGTGCAAGAAGTGAACCTGGACCCTCTCCAGTGGGGTTTACACATGTATGTACATTGTATATGTGAGGTTGCAAGGTTACCACTAAAAAAGCAAAGCCTACAGTTAGTCTTACTCTTAAGATGGATAAAATATTCAATTAATGTAATTGGTATATACATGTATATGTAGTTCCAACCTACATGAAATGATGTTCATTAGGTCCATGGTTAATGACCAGTTGAGCAACATAAGACAATTTTCAGAATAACACTAAAGGATTTTCATCTTGTTGAATGTGAATTAGGAAACAATTAATACTACATTCTGCAGCAAAAATTTCTTAAGAAAATTTAAGATTAAGCTACATGTATTTGACAACAAAAAAGGAGGAAATATTTGCAGTTCAGTAGTTGTCTTTGTACATATAAAATTAATCACAAAAAATATTCTTCAGAATAAGACACTTTTTCTATAAGACAGTTTTTAAGACACTTCCCATAAGGTAGTTTTAAGACTAATTTCCAAAATAATTGCATTTTGATATAATACTTCAGAATAAGATCATATATTTAACACTTGTCCCATAAGACAGTTTAAGACACTTCCCATAAAGTCAGTTTAAGACACTTTCCATAAAGTCAGTTTAAGACACTTTCCATAAAGTCAGTTTTAAGACACATTTCTAAAATAATGTAATTGTATTTTGTTGAAAAATAATATTCTTCAGAGTAAGACATATTTCCCATAAGACAGTATCAGGAAAATTTTCCAATAAGATAGCTTCAGGATACTTCATTTTCCCATAAGATTAATACTACGATATTTCCACCTTGTTAAAAGTGACTTAGGACACAATACTCTTTCCCTAATATTTCTTAAGAAATGTAGCCTTGCAGTTGTCTTTGTTCATATCAGATTATGTAAAACTGTCTTAAGGCATAAGACATAATTTCAGAAATTATGTGTTAAGACACTTCTATATTTAGACAATTTCTTGGTAAGGCCCCCACTGTTATGTGAGGTTGCAAGGCCACAGATGAAAAAAACGTACCGAAATACATGTAGAAAAAAAAAAAATACCCCATCATCGATATTACAAAAATCAAACTCTGAACATCGGCACCAATTTTTTGCCCAATTCCAATCATATGTCCCTCCAACTTCCCCTGCCGATTGGAACAGTTGCCAAAGGTCAACACCAAAATTCATTACACTGCAAGATTTGTGAGGCCAATGGCACCTTTCATCTTCATGGGCCATTCAAGGCATTTAATTCGATTCTTACCCGGCAATCAACCCTTAAAATATCCTGTGGCTTACAAGTTAGCAAGCAGTCATCACCTCAATTATAAAATAACTCTTAACAAACTATTCCATTTGGGATGTTACAGGAGGAGGAGGAGGAGGAGGAAGAATTCCGCCATAAATACTAGAAATGAGTTAAACACAAAAGCAAAAGTGAATTCTGAATGCTACAAAAGGCTACTTTTGGCTTCTCCCCACTTCAATTTTCAGACTATTATGTGCACAGGAGGCCTTAGCCTTACAAAATTTTCATTTCCAACTCACAAGGGCATTGCAAATTTGGAAGAAATGTAAAACACTTTCCATTGATGGCTACCTGGAGAACGACATATTACAATTATGTGCAAATTCAGAGCTTGCATGGCTACAACAAATTGGACATAGCGACCCCATCGGCAATATACTATTGAACAAGTCGATAATGCTCTCCAATTTATACTCTGTCAATGATGCAGCTTTTAAACTTTGTTACAGTAGAAACAACCCAAGGCATTAACGAAATCTGGTGTTAGCATTCAGTACAAATATTTCAAGCTCTTGGCAGTATTGAATTCAAACAAGCGCATTAATAAGTGAATTTTCAAACATCCCAACAATGCATGTGCAAGCTTCCTACTGGCAAAATTCAACAGGTCAAATACTAAAAAACAGGGCTATTAAATAAGGAAAGCCAGAGTTAATTTTTGCAAAGAATACAACAGGTATAGCATACAAAGAAAACCAACAATTGCATTTTGCTTTATGATTCTGCTTCCATATTTTGGACTCTGTGATCAGGAATAAAAGATGCAGCTTTTTATGCTACTTTTAACCACTTGTCAAATGTTAAACGCTGATGTATCATACAGAAAAACTTTAGTACTTACAGGTCAAAGTCTAAGAGAAAGATATTAGTCTTAAATCAGGGATGGGCCAAATTAATGTAACAAAAATTGGAATAAAACATTGGATAAAATTACAATAATAGCAACAGTCCCAATCTTCATGAAATGAGAATACTAAATGACTACTCTATTTATCTATAAATATCTATAATTTGACACCATTTTTGAATAACCCCGTGTAAGACCTTGATACACTTTTTAGCAATTATGGCTTAAGACGCATCAAGACTTTTAAGACACTTTTTAAAAGACTACGTGTTGGCATTACCTTGGATGAGACACTATCCCCATAAGACCGTTTTAAGATTAATAATAAAACATATTCATATTGTTAAATGGGATTAGGACATAAATGGGATTAGGACTCTGATTTCGTATTGTGTTTTAAATCGCATTCAACAAAAAGAAATTGTCTTACTATTAGTCTTAAAACTGTCTCATGGGAAATGTCTTAAAAACTGTATTATGGTAAAAGTGTCCTGAAGCTGTCTTATGGAAAAATTATCGTAAAATGTGTCTTATTCTAAAGAATATTATTTTATACCTAATCTAATCTGGACAATGACAACTACATAGCTAAAAATGTGTATGAAAACATAACTGCTAAAAATAAAATTATATTTAATGTGTCATTGCTGAAAAGTGCATTAGTTTCTTAAGAAATATTTGCTGATGAGTTTATTATAGTGTCCTAAATCACATTCAAGTTGAAAATGTCTTACTATTAGTCTTAAAACTTTCTTATGGGGAGTGAAATAATAACTACAAAACTACAGACAACTACAAAACTCTTTTGTTGCTGTAAAATACATGTATCTTAGTCTTAAGTATCTCTAGTATCTTAAGACATAAGACTAATGCACTTTTCAGCAATGACACATTAAAAGCTATTAAATTCACATTTTAGCAATTATGTATTAAGACACGTCAAGACTTAGTTATATATATTTATTTTGGTAAGATATTTAAATGTTTTGCATACAATGTTATTTAAAGAATTTAAACTATTTTTTTAAAAAGGTGGTCTTCAAGACCTATTCAAAAAAGTGGGCATCAGAACTAGGGTACAACCTTGAAAAGCTCGCGCATGCGCACAGGCTGTCCCTACGCGTGCTACCGTGTGTACCCACACGTGTTTGTCCTCAGTCAATTGTTACAAGTATTTACATGGGCATACAGAAGGGTGGTAGCAACAATAACTCAAAAATACTTTTCAAACTTCCACAACCATTTCGTTTTTAGCAGGTATAAAAAAAGCAGGCAAGAATAACACCTTCAATAACAAAGTGCACAGAGGGGGTTAAGAAAACGGCGTGAAACACGTATACACACTTTGGTCCCCCTCATATTGTATTAAAACTAAAAAAAAAAAGTTTGGAAAAAAAAAAGTTGAAAGTTTAGTCCTATGAAAATGTCCCATAAACAGTGCTGCCAGAAAAAATACCTTCTGAAGGTACAGACCTGTTTTTTATATATTTTTTTGCAAATGCTAGAGGCAAGTTGAGCAAAAGACTAATATCGAAGGTGAATAATAATAATAATCTCTTCTCTATAAACACTGAGTGAAAATGCGCTGAATTGGAGGGGGGAAGGACACATTTTTTTTTCCAACCTAACATTTTTAAGTAGATTTAGAATGATGTGATGTTGTGTTTAGTAAAGGGGGAAGGTTTGGAAAATTTCATGTTTGAAAACTTCAAAAAAAAAAACAAGTACTACCATTACTGTTAAATTCAAAAAGTCCAATAGAGAAAACACTTGAAAATGTTCATATAGTGCCTATTTTTTGATGAGTGACACATGCAAACAAGCACTCACCAACCACACTTGGGCTTTTGAACTTCAACCATAATATAAAAAAAAATGTACAACTTGATATATCCATCTAAAGAAGATTCAAACGCTCTTTAAGAAAGCATTCTTGTCCGTTGAAATGTTTATTGAAAAAGACTGAAAAACAGTTTAAGGAAGTTTGAAAATTGTTCAATTTTTTGATTTGAAAGCAGCCATCCTTGAGCATTAACCTTTTCGCTTATTGAAATTTTCATCAATTAAATGCAAAAAAAAATATATATATATATATTCAACTTCTTTCCCCTTCAAGTTCGTTGGACCTATAAAAATAGAGCTGGTGAACACGTTTACATATTTTCAACTTCCCTGACTTTTCTAATACGGTACCTGCAACTTTTTCAGATTGAATCACTTCAGAACAAATCACTTTTCCCTGACAATTGCTGGTTTATTCAATTTCATTCTCAATTCTAAGTTTTCCAGGTATGTGGTAACCCTCTATATACAGTATATGTTATACATATTCCCTGACTTTTCAGATTGAACCGTTTTTTCCTGACTTTTCAGAATGAACTCATTTTTCCTGACTATTTCAGGTCAATTCAATTTAACTGACCATTCCATATATGTAGAAACCCTGTAAATGAATTTCCTTATTTCTTTAAATATGTACGTGTTGAATTAATTCCCTGACTTCATCATAGTGAGCAATGTATTTTCCCTGACTATTCCAGGTCTGTCCAATTTGCCTAACTATTTCAGATCAATCCACTTTCCCTGTAGGTTTATCAGTAGGAACCCTGTTGGTTTCTCAAAATATGTATGTTGAATTTCCCTAACTTTTAAAGAATGAATCACTTATTCCTGATTAATCCAGGTTTTCCAGGTTTGTGGAAAAACCATGAAATTTACCCTTCTTGTTTCTTTAAATATGAATAAGATGAATTTCCTTATCTTTTTCAGATTTAATCATTCTTCTGATTTTTTTAAAGTAATTTATCACTTTTCCCTAACTATTCCAGGTTTTCCAGGTCTTTGTGAACCCTGACTTAATTAGTATCAGTAATATATATATATGTACAAATGCACCCAAATGCACTTCCACTCAATTTTTACCTGAAATTGACGAAAAATTTCTTCTTTTCCCACATTTTGCAAAAAGTGGTTAGATTTATGAGTTTTCTTGGACAGACCTCATATTTCAACATTGTTATCTCACTCAGAAATGTAGAAAAAGTTTTTTAAAAAAAAGTGGACAAACCAAACAAGACAGCAGGATGTTGTCCAGGAAAAAAATACTTAAAAAATCAAGACACGCGCATGTCCAATAGATGTAATGACTAAATTTCTAGTTATGCTTAAAAATGCAAGAAATAAATACCAGATTTAAGTCAACAAGCATTGTTGTGTAGCCTACGCCCACGAATTATGTCAGATATGGTCGACTTTGGAGTTTTCCTTATTCAAAATTCTGAATTTAATACAATAAAACTACCTTGATTCAAGCTAAGTGCCTTTGACAACAAGATATTATATAAGTCTTCAAACTAAAGACTTGTAAATATAAAAATGGCATGATCCCATTAATGAGGAAGTGAAATTATCTCAGTCTATCTAGACATCATAAAATTTAACTTGAATTTCTAATATACACAAGCTTCCCAATTTACATCTAGGTGTTAATATGGAGTACGCCTATAGTAAATATCAAATTATTCCTGGTGCATTTTATGTTTTCTTTCCTCATAATAAAAGCGGTAAGTTATCTGTAAATATCATATGAAAGTGTATAATTTTATATACAGTGGCCTTCGCTCAATGGGATCACAATTTATAATGCCGGATTAAGCCATGTAAAGGTCCCTAGGCAGTAAAAATCATGGGGCCCTTTCCTAACTAACAATTTTATTAAATAAACTGAAACAAGTGTCTAAAAAAACATTGTTTTTCACATCAAACCTTTTATTTACGCTAATCGACACTAGGGAGCGCTAGTGTCGCGTCTTCGCATTCACATAAACAAGCAATATGCGCTTGCCTTACGTACCATGAGAGCTCTGTAGCGTAATGAATGCATTTTTTACATATAAAATGGCAATTGTTTAAACTTAATGATGTCAACGAACTGTACTAAATTTTGACAGATGAAAATGTCACCTGAGACTGAGCTGCACATAGAATTTCAACTCTCTAGGACTTTTGTAAGTTGGTTAAACACGACCTCAAAGAAGTCCAAACAAACAGACAAGCAAGCAAAGAAGCCCAATTCGCGAAAAGTTAAATAAAAGGTTTTAAAAAACTGCTTTTAAAGAAATTTATATATTCAAACAGCCAAGGGACAAATCAACGCTATGTCTGGTATCGGGCCTTATTCGTTGTTGCAGTCGTGGGGCCCATAGACAATTGATTAACATTGATTAATCACAAATAATTCAATTTTGAATTTGAAATGCTAAAACATAAGTTCTTGTACATGCCTAAGTATAGCAAACTTCAGTTTATTAATCCCATGCATTTTTTTAAGGTCATGAAATCGGGAAGTCGTAACCTCCACAGCTGCTACCTGAAAATTAACCATGCAACTCAAATTTAGCGAAATTGAATGGATGGCTTCAAGTACATGGTATAAGTATAGACTGAATAAAGCTATAAAGGACTACCATATTACTAAGCATCATAAACACATGCGTCATACATGAAGGTGCTAGGGGTTAATTGCCACGCTTGTGCTACCAGCTGGCGCTTTTTTTTTAAAGAATTTTGCTTATCCTAGTCGTCCCTTGGCCTAAAGCTTATATTTTCCAATAATGTAATGATTTATTGTCTCTTCCTCTTTACATAATTAATAATGCAACTTTCACTAATTGTTAGCTCACATTGTGCCTAGTGAATTTGCTGGAAAAATTCAAGGATTTCAATGCTAATCACTTTAATTTTCAAGGACCTCATCCCACAACCAACTATCATCCTACTTTTTCAAAATGCCTGCTCTGTAGTACTTTTATAAATACATACAGTACATGTGTATTTATAAAAGAAGATTATGTATTTCCCCACATTGAACAAGAATTTAATGCAAATTTCAAGCATAATTAGACACTTAAATTGTCTTAAGAAATATTTGCTAAAACGTTTATTAAATCTTAAAGTGTCTTAAGAAATACTTGCTAAAAAAGATGTTTTAAGTCTTAAAATGTCTTAAGAAATAACTGCCAAAAGTTTATTACTCCTAAAGTGGCATAAGACATAATTGCTAAAAAAGTATCTTTGTCTTAAAGATTATTAAGAAATAATTCCCAAAAAGTGTATCAGTTTCAATGTGTCTTAAAACATAGCTACTAAAAATACATTTGTCTTAAAAGTATCTTAAGATGTAACTTCTAAACTGTGGCTTAGTTTTTAAAGTGCCTTAAGAAAAAACTACTACTAAAAAGTATATACGTCTTAAAGTACCATAAAAAATAATTGCTAAAACTGTCTTACTTTTAAAGTGACTTAAAACATAATAACTTAAAATGTGTATTATATAGTCTTTAAAGTATAGCTTAAGACATAATTGCTAAAATGTCTTAATCTTAAGGTTTCTTAAGACACATTGCTGAAACTATTGATATTAAAGAGTATCCTAAGATACGAAAGCTAAACTGTGTGTTTGTCTTAAAGTACTTTAGACATAATTGGTAGAAGTCTTAAAAAGTTTTTGAAGGCATAATTGTTAAAAAAAAGTTTCTTAGTCTAATAGTGCCTTAAGAAGTAATTGCAAAGAATTGTATCTGTATTAAAGACACCATGGCTAACAAGTATAAATGTCTTAAGACACTTGACAAAATTAAACTTTTTCAAGGTGCTAAAAATCAAGTACATTTCACAACTGGACACCCTGTCTACATGTATATACACAACAGCAGGAGGAGCAGCAGCAGCTACTAGAATGTCAAGTCCATTAATGGACTTGAATTCTGGCATTCTCCAGGTCTCCAGGTTGTATGTCGTGGTCAAGGGAATTTTGACCACACAATTGTCATTTTAATGTCAGGATTATGGAAGAAAGTTGTATTTATAAGTCTAGTATTTTACGATCTTGAAATTTGAAAAGAAAAAAATATATGTATATATAACCATTGTCGTTCTCACGTTGGTCACTAGATAAACGAGTTCAGAAAACCTCAAAGCCATGATGGGGCCACTCCAAAATAACCAGGTGCAAAACGGGGTAAATGCTAAAAGCATTTGGTGTTTTTTTGTGTTCCTTACAATGCTGCAAAATGGCCAACTTTAGCAGTTGCTGTTTATAATAGATGTAATGACAGCATGCTTTCAATTGAAACAGGATGGCAAGTTGCATGTCTTCATGAAGCCAAAGATGTCTTTTGAAAAAGCCTTGTTCACTCCGATTTTTACGAGCTTCTATATAAGAAAAGGAACCACCGAATTTACATTGAAACAATTTTTTTTCAAAACCTGTTTGGAACTTGTTTTTTTTTTTCAAGTTGCACATACATGTATTTGAAACAGGCAGGTTTGTAATAATTAATTATAACTAATTGTGGCCAAATGAAAAGAGAGGAAGACATCTTTCCTAATTTGCAATCATCGCTTTAATTCTCATGTTGCTCCTTGCAGAAATAAGAAATTAAAAAATTTAAAAAAAATTGTTATTAGTGATTATATTCTATGTGATTTTTACAAAAGTCATCTTAACTTAATCTTTAAAATTGTTAATGATGGGATAACTATGTTTTTGTAACTGACACGCATTTTTAAATTCAACAAGATATACAGTGTATCTAAATGTTTTTAATATACCAGTATGTCTAGAAAATTGGTAGGAAAAATTCAAGGATTTCAAGACTTATTCTTTGAATTTTTACGGACCACTTCACATAATCAATTTACTAGCACATTTAAAAAAAGCCTTTTTGATATTTATCAAGTTGTTTATAGGGCAGAATAATTTCTCCATACTAGAGGATATATATTTCTATACATGGTACAAGGTCTACACAATTTTGTTGAAATTATAAACTAAATAAAAGTAATATACAAATTGTTATAAACAATAACATAAAAAATATACTTTATAAACATAAAATTAAACAAAGCAATGTACATTGTATACATATGTTATTGGAAGATTTATATGTAAGCTTATAACACAGTAGGGTTTTTATCGAAAGACGTGTCTTTATATTAAAATGTCTTCAGATATGAATATTAAAAAGTGTTAGTCTTAAAAGTGTCTTAAGGCATAATTGTTAAAAAGTGTCTTCAGACATCAATGCTAAAAAACGTTTCAGTCATAAATGTTAAAAAGTATTTTAGTCTAAAGCGTCTTCAAGCATAACTGCTAGAAAGGTCTATACTAAAGGCATAATTACTAAAAAATTTCTTAAAATTGTAGTATGAAAATGTCTTCAGACGTAAATGCTAAAAGACGTAATAAGCTTCAATATTAAGTCTTCAATATTCAGATAATTGCTAAAAAGTGGTTTAGTCTTTGTCTTCAGACTAAAATGTAGCATGCAATATAAATGTTGTAAATTCATATTTTTCATAAAGTCCTCGCTAAAAATGCATTTACTATCCAAAAGCGTTATTAAAAGCATACAAACCAAACTATCGAGCGCTGCACAAATCTAATTTTTTCAAATCGTTTTACCATACCAAAAATTCCTCTAGACAACATGCAATTCGCGTTAGTAAACTAAAAATCACGAATTGTTGAAAAATGGTCTTTGACTTTCAAAAAATCTTTCTTAAAGTCACGACGTTCGTAATGCTTTGTTGATTCGATTGAATTCTTAGACGTAAAGAAAACAATGTGGAAAAAATGTGTTTTTGTACACTGTAGCACTATCACCAAAATAAACAAATGCACCCCCAAACACTTTATATATAAGGTAAGACTGTGATTTTATCGAATTGAAAATCTCCCTTTTTTTTTGCTATTAAAAGGACACATTTCGAGACAATTCGAAAATGTTTGGAAAAAAAGAGGGTTTATTGTAAGGGAAATCCAACTGTGATAAATGCTGCACGATCATTTATTACCATCCACAAACCCTTATTTCAAGGGAAATTTCCAGTTGGAGGGAAAAATAAAGATGGCGTCACGGTTTCCCGCCTATATAGTCCAAAAGCACCAAGCGTGCCAAGCTTTATTATTAAGTCCGACTATTGATGTTCAAAAGGTTTCTAAGCATATCTAATGCCGTACATTTGTTGTCCTCCCAAAATGTGAAAACACAAGTTAGTGATAGATACCAAAAGCCATCCTTTTCAAAAAAGCACCTGAAGAGAACAAAACAGCCATTGAAAAAAAAAAATACCCAGCACCTGTTACAGTTTATGGAGTACCATGCATTGTGGTGGAATTCCTGCTGACTGTCAATGGACATCCCCCTAATAATGGCATTAGCAGGGGTAAATAATCAACTGGGACACATATAGGGTATTCATTAAAAGAAACAAAGGGCACTTTCGCTTTACAAAGGACAAGCATTAGTAGGCCTAGGTCGATCATGATTGGAAGATGTTAAAAAGACTAAAAAAACTTTAAACATCTATCAGAATAGGCGTTGCATATAGGTTCTTTAGCAACTTTTACACTTTAGTGTGATAGGTTCTATATTTGCACTGTCAAGTTACCCAATATAGGCTCATTATTACCAACATCTGTTGGAAGATTTTGATAATGTTGCATCCATCTTTGTTTTTAAAGTTGGACCACCCTGCTCTAAAAGATAGATCGTTAATGGGTTCAGGGTTCCTTACCCACTTTTCACTCATTAATTTAAATGTATCAAAGATGGGTTCTATATTTACGCAGCCTCAAGTTACCCAGCATAGGTTCTTAAATGCCAACATCTGTTGGCACCACTGCTCTAAAAACAGGTTTTGTATAAGTCCTTTAGCAACTTTTCACACTTAAGTGTGACATATGGGTCAAAGATAGGTTCTATAATCACAAGTTACCCAACATAGTTTCTTTGTAAGCCTAAGCTTCTTTAAGGTTCTTTAATACCAACATCTATTGGAAGATTTTGAAAGTGTTGCATCCCTCTTTGTATGAAAATTTTGACCATTCTGCTCTAAAAATTAGGTTACCAATGGTACCTTAGCCACTTTTCACACCTTAGTTGGAAATGGGTGAAAGATAGGTTCTATACTTACAAAATCTTACATGGGACATATAGCACCTAAATTTCATCCATGTCAAAAACATAGCGCCACATGCTTGAGGATGGATAACTGCCTGCTGAAATGTAATCGCTCACGTGTACAAACAGTTGAAACAATTTATCAGATTTTGATTTCGTCTAAGACAAAATAGAAATCATGACCAGGGCTATTGTTGACATGATCAACTTAACTAAGCATGGGGCATTCATAACCTAAAAAAACACCAATTCAAATTTGTTGTCTTAATTTAGTCTCCAATTAATATTTAGATGATCATGCTGAAATGATAAATTGAAAACCTGAAAGCTCCAAACAGCATTACATATTCCAGACTTCAAAAATACTTTACATCATATTGATTACTTAATTTTAAGAATCGAAATTATGATCCACTTCAGCCTTAATAGAGTTATCAATTCACTTCTGTTTGACATTAAAATTAATTGCAATAATTATTTCTGGGAAACGCCCACTTCAATTATTAATGGTTGCAAGGTCGTTGCAAGCCCATATTTTGTACAAGTGGAAAATAAACTTGAATGGCCTAGAACGTTTTCTAAATAATGATGTCTAAACATAAAATAATCTGTTTTCTTGCTTTATAAAGACCAATGGTGTGGTCCGCAAGCTGCTTGGGAGTCCATGGTTAGTTTTCAAGGGTCCTAGATATTTATCATTACTCTGAATACCCAATGTGGTTTCTGTACATTTTCAAAAATTCAAGAAGCAGGCCATGTAATTTGCGAGAGACCAATTTTCATTGTGAAGCTGATATTGCATCTATTTCAGGTGTTTTTCAAGAGACTAATCATGATTTTCAAAACAGATATAGTTTTTCAAGAGTTCCACTGAAGAAGTCAAGTGTTGGATGATTGCAATTTGTTTGGTGCATTGGTAGGGTTGCCCTAGAACCTGGAAATGTCAGTGCAATTGGATTGGACTAGAACAGTCAGGGAAACTGGACAAATTTTGAAGTCATGAAAATTGAAATTTTCCTTCAGGGAAACTGGACTAATTTTGAAAAGTCAGGAAAATTCAGGGGAAACCCTTGAAATAAAGTGTTATTGACTCTGTCACTGGCCATCTCCAGATATAGACATTGCAGGTGGGTTCTAACTACCTGTAAACATGGTGCATTACATCAATACCTTCAATCTTGTCCAGTGTCACAGTCTGACTCTACTCACCCTTATTTTGCCTGCGGATTTTTAAAAGCTAAAATAAGTATCCTCGCTAAATTTACCTATTTCCAGTACACCTGCAATGGCATGGTGACAAAAACAAATCAGAGTGCAGATGGACAAGGCCCTTTTAAAAACGCCAAAATAGAAACAATACAGCACCTACATTTGGGGTCCACAAAAGTGATGTAACAGCTGAATTCTAACATGACAGCTGTTTTGTCTTGTATGAAACGCAGGTTCATGAACTGTCTGGTGTTTTCCTCTAAAAAAGATTTGCCCAAACATGTTTGTTAGCAATTGTGCGAAATGTTTATACAAGCCCATTTGTTGGCCTATTCAATTTCACTTTAGGTTCGTTAAAAAAAAAATCCAATTTGGCGAGGTCACGCAATTTATTCTTTGCGCCCTGATAGCCAGGTAATGAACACATTATTTAAAATGTGCACATGTATTCACGCTAGATATTTATCCTCAAGCATCTGGCTGTGTATTTTGGCGTGGCTGATACTTAGAAGCTGAATGCCCCAATAGCAATGGCGATTCATTTAGATCACGTGTTCAGTGGTCATATATAACGGCGCTTGATTGAAATATGCCATTCAGTGCTTTACAAAAAAATCTGTTTTATAACCTCTATATACTTGGCGAGGTTACACAATTTTGTCCACTTGGCGCGCATGCCCACATTTGTCTTAATTGGAAGTTGTCCGATTATTATGCATACATATGTTTGTTTATCATGGCCTAAATGATCATTTAGACCTAAAGTATTCAATATTTTGAGACTAGAAACATAAAGGTGATTAACCATCCCAATCACGTACAGCTTCCCATTTTTGTCTTTAGGTTATCATTAAGGCCTCATTGGCCATTCAACTAAGATTAATTGTCTACCATGAAGTGACTACAAAGACAAGAATTAAATGTCTGTGCCTTTGGTCATAATTACTACTCGGTGAACCTCTACATGCATATACACTAAAAAACTATCATGTATAATCTGCTACATTAGTGGAACCTTTTATGGTGCTATATAGTACCTTAAAAACTGTTCCAAAGACCCCAAGAATTTATGAAATTAAGCTCAAATGCAGTCTGCCCCGATACCGTCATAGGAAAGAATATATTTATTATACATATATAACTAGCCACAAATCCTGGTACAATATATACATGTATATATTGTACCAGGATTTGTAATTTAATTACTACTCGGTGAACCTCTACATGCATATACACTAAAAAACTATCATGTATAATCTGCTACAAATATATATATATATAGATTTGCTAC
>JAQGCC010001697.1:0-21945 GCA_034698905.1 Xestoiulus laeticollis | reverse complement strand
CAAGTAGTTTTTTTTAAAAGTATGTATCAAAATTTCCCTCATAGCAAAACATGCAGTTCAGAGTCAGTTCAGTTCCCTCTTAAAAACATTGTAACAACTTTAAATAAATTCAAAATGAAGACTAAAACTATCGATTTCATACAAGCAAACCATTCTCTTCCTTTTCCTAATTTAACTTTTCGTACTAACTATTATGGCTAAAAAGTTAGACCCGTGGAAAAATGTTCATATATTTAAAATTTAATAAAACCAGTGGATATAGCACACATGACTTGCTATTTAACTGCATTAACAGAATTTTCATAGCTATACGATTTAGGAAATAATGTGGGGTTTTCATATAGTTTTAAAAAATTTCAAAATTGCTTACCTTCATTGCTTCTGATTTTTAAAAACAGGCCAAAATCTTATCCTCCTGTGTAAATATTTGTAAGGAGAAGTGTAATCTTCAGAAACTCGTAAGATTTTAAATATTACCAGCCTGACGTCCTTTTATATATATATACACTGTTGTTTTTTTTTCCTCATATTTTCTTGATTAGTGTGGGTCAATATGCCTTCATTGTTAAATTTCATACAAAGTGTGGCCAGAATGCTTTCTTGGCTAATAACAGGTTAGGAAAAGTTCACTCTTTTGTGATTTATTTTCAAACTTAACAATGATTTTTCAACCCTTTAAAAATAATGTCAGATACTGAGGGTCAATGGTAAACTACACTCACGTAATAATAGACGAAAAAAAATTCACTTCCTGTGTGCCAAAAATTAGTAGAAGGCTAAAATTATGCTGCGTTATTGGCAGGGATGAGATCGCTTTACAAATACATTATACATAGGCCAATAACACTTGAAAACGTGATGAAATTAATTAAAATTTTCATATTTTCTATACAATATGTTTACAAAATACATGTATAATGAAATGAATGTGATGACATGCAATGAAATTTCAATGGATAAGTCTTAGTCTCACTCTTAAGACAGTTTTCAATATTATTGTAAGACTGGTGTCTTAATACTTTATAAACAAGTGACAATGGTAAGATTGTAGACTAAAAAAATTATCTTAGACTAAGACTAGTCAATAAGTTAATTAAGACAGTAAGACTAAGACTAAGATTAGTCTTAAGTCTTAGTCTTAGTCTTAATTTATTTTTAAATGTTTATTATCTTAAGAGAAGAAAGCGTCTTAGACTAAGACTATTACTTATTTAGTGTATTCTTAATTTGTTGGATCCATCCATATCAGATTATGTAATAATCATTTTTTTTAAGAATAAGAAACTTTAAGACCCTTTTCCATAAGACAATTTTACGTGTGATTCGTTTTCTTTTTTGGGTGTCTTAAGACATAACAATAATGCAATTATAACTTAAGACATTACTTTCTTCTGGCTTTTATTAGGTAATAAATAATGTTGTTTTAGAATAAGACATTTTTAAAACGTTTTTCCATAAGACATTTTTAAAGATAATACATTTTACTTTTAGTGTCTTAAGACGTAAACAACCTGGCCTTTATTAGGCAATAAATAATATTCTTAAGAATAAGACACTTTTCCCACAAGACAGTTTTGAGACAAACATTTGTATTTTTTTGTTAACCATCTTAACATTATACTATTTATTACTATAGCGGTCACATATACATATTTTGTTAATATTAATATAACATATGTGTGGTTTATTACCATTTTTTCTCAAACCTGATACTTTAATTATCAGAATTCAGGTTTTGAAGGGTTTTGATCTCCACTATAAAATATATTAAAATTAAAGGTATATTGTTGTGATATCTATCAACATGTAGCTGGCTTCAATTAAGCTTAATGATTAAATAGGAAAACATTCATCTACTCTCACATTTTAAGTTCATTAAATTATTCATTAAAATTGGATTTGAAATATAAAAAAACTGTATTTTGAAAAGTCTAGTTACTAGCTGTAGATGAAGATAAAATTTCGTAATTTTTTTTATGTGAGGTTTTTGAGGGTTGTTTTCATGTTATGTTAGGCGTGATTTCTTGGCGTGATACAATTGTAATTCGTGATATTTTTTGATGTTCAAGTTCAATGATCGCTATACCTGTTTTCTTCTGCTGTTTCAAATGTCCTACATTTCATTGGATGTGGATAATTGGAAATAATCCTGAACTTGTTTCATGATAATTATAAAGAGGAGATTGTTTTTTTTATTTTATATTTTGCTTTTCGCGGGCACTAAACTAACTTATTAACAAAAGTCTTGAGTTTGGAAAAAAAAAAAAATTTGAAAAACTCAAAACGGTTGAGCTCAATTACCCAACTTTTCTGGAAATTGTTAAGTTGTTGATGTTTTAAGTTTTAATGATTGTGTCAAACTTGTAAACATTTTTTTCCCAGCCCTTTATCTTAATATTTAAAGATACTGTAAGTTGTACTTAAATTTTAGTAGTGTTATTTATTCATTCGCAAAAAAATAAGTAAAATATATTTTAAAAAAAGGTAAGATGTAGCAGCTGTTTCATTTTTAAGTGCATCGATTTCATTTATCCTAAAATATTCCCAGACATTTGTAGTTTAAGATCTAATTTATATGCAAAATAATATAAGTTACATGTACGTGTATGTCAGAAGCATACATGTTTTGATGGCAATAATTAATATAAATTAATATGTGGAGACCAATTCACGGAGCCACGTGCATGCATAGAGTGTGGAACACTGGCACGTGCTGCAGTTTTGTTCGAAGCTTAGAACACTTGCTGGCACGTGTAAAAAATGCAAATTGGCCCATGCTTCGATTTTAGTTTAAAAGGTTCAGAACTCTGGCACGTGCATTATATATATATGTACACTTGGCACATGCTTCGGTTTTGTTCCAAGTTCAGAACATAAGCTGGCACGTGCAATGCAAATTGGCACATGCTGCAGTTCTGTTCTATTGTTTTCAAAACATTCCATTTGATTTCATCTTTATGCCAAGTGCAATCCAATGTAAGTAATTCAATTAAAACGTTAAGTATTAAATAAGTAGAAAGTTTTTGTAGTAGTTTTTTAATAGAACCTATTCGTTAATTTAAAAAAAAATATCAAATTATAAGAAAACGTTTGTCGATTTAGACTGCATATAACTTCGAAGAAGCATCTGTATGCATATGTGTAAACCACAACAAAAAAAAAACATCTCTAGAAATTGTCCAACATACAAAATATATTTTTTTTAATATGACGATGTATAATTAAGGTGTAATTAAATTTTTGCAAATCAAACCTAATAATCACCCTTAATCATGAAGTATAAAAAACATGAAATTATCCCAAAATGTTTGTTAATTTATCCAGCTTCACTTTGAAGAAATAAGAAATTTTGATGACTATGTCCTGTAAGCCTACTTGTAAATAATTATCACCTCGTAAAAATATAAATTACTGCAATAAAATGCAAATTAAAATGCACTTTAAAATTCATTTGAATTTTTTTTATTTTTTATTAACAATTTGTTTTGCACATGTTTATACATTAAATAGTTCAATTTAGAAATTTGATATCATTGCTACTTTGCATGGTCAAAATATTAATGGTCAGTTATTTAAACATATTTTAATCTTTCACAAAAATTAAAAATAAAAATGTAGATACTATTACTGATCTTTTTAAGTGTTTCAATTTTTGATTGTGCCAACAACCTCAGCTTGCTAAACTGGAAATTGAATTAATAATGGATGAAAATGTTTTTTATTATTTTATTATTATGACTATTTTTTAAATTGTGAAATTAATTACTTGATTTTTACAAAAGCTGAAATCTGAAAATTATAAAACACGGAATTTGAACGCATATTTCTTATCCCAAAATATAAGATTTTTAACAACACATATAATAGAAATTTTATAACCTAACAATGTTTACTAAAATTTATATTTCAACCCTTATTGTCATAATTAAATTTATATTTTAGATATTTTAGGAAACATGTTTTCAAAAATATCAGTATTGATACGTTCAATTTTAGATATTGTAAGATATTTCAGTTTCAATAATGCTTAAGACAATTTTATACTTTCGATATTTCATATTTATTTACAAAAATATATACATCTGAATATCACATTTGTAGGTACAAATTACAAGTAACATAAATTGTGAAACTTGAAATTGTGATAAAGTTCCCTATCTTAAAATTATTATCTTTTATATACATATCTAACTTCAAAGCATATACAAATAGCATATATTTCGCTAATAATTTTTATGTAGTTTTTTTATATAAAATATGTTTTCTATTTTTAAACAAATTAAGCTTAAGTCCATTATTTTCTATCAATTTCTTTCTATATATAGGTAAATATTTTGTATAAATTTTTATATATTAAGTCAATACATTTTTACATTAAGCCAAGTATTATCTATACAGTTTTTATTTTATTCAAAAATTATGAATATTATTTGTAGGCATATTAATGTGTGAATATTATTTTCATTAAATTTTATATCATCCCAAAAATTATCTATTAATTTTTTGATTTGATTCAAACGATTTTTTTTTGCTATCAATATCACTCAATCTAATATCTTTAAAAAAAAATTAATGTATTGTTTTATTGTACTGTATTGCTTTATCCATTATTTTCATATAAATTTCTTACTTTTCTCACAATTTTCTTGGAATTTTCATAAAATTTTTCTTAACCTCGTCTCGAACTTCTGCTTCTTCCAAGGGTGCCAAAAAATCTCTGAAATTCATCACTTCTAAGTGGAAAACTGAAGAGATCCTTTCCAGAATCTCCAGAACCGGAAGTGGACCTAGGTGGCGCTGCGACGCTTGCAATTTGAGATGAAGCAAGGGCCTGCATTAGGGCACTGCTAGGTACAGAAATGGTATTGAGACTGTTGACCTGGCTCGTACCCAGGGCATTTGCAGGGAGCCCTCCTGGTCTTCCATGACCCATTCCCAAATTTCCCAAAAGTTGAAGACCCCTCAATCTGTAGTATTCGCTGAATGCTATGTTGTTCATTAGCTGGCGAAGGGTCCTTAGGTCCACTGCCCTTTTAGATCTGGAATTTTCTTGAGTGACCAATTGATGATACTGGTGGTCAATTCGTGAAATATGCTCTTTGCTATTGTCCTCTTTTTCGTATTCTTGGGCTTGGGTCCATGCCAGAATAAATAAGGAGATCAAGGTGGATGCTAACAAAAACTGAAATTAAAAATTAATTTAAAATTAATTTGATTTATATTTTATTTGTAATATTGGTAGAATTTAAAACGTTGTGTTTTTGTATGGAATGTCTTTGCAAAATTTTAAGCAAAATGTGTATTTTTAGTAAAATGCCAAAATGTATTTTCAAATAATGATGTTTTTAGATATTTTTAAGGTGACATTGAGTACAATTATATGTTTATATATTGCTTGAAATTGTTTGGAAATTTTGGTAAAATTTGATATTTTATTAAAAATGTCATAACTTTTAAATCTACTTAAGTTGTATCTTATAATGATCGTTTTGAATCTTGTTTATGCAAACGGTTTATGAAATGTCGAAAAATGATAAAATGTATTTTCAGAAATATTGCAAAAATGATGAAAGCAAAAATTTACTGAAATTGTGCCAATTTCAAATAATAAGAATAGTTATTATGTAGTAATGATTATTACAATACAAAATTATGCAATTTTTGTAAATTGTTTATAAAATATTGAAATTCTGTATAAATTGCAGTGAAATTGATAATAATATAAAGAAAATTAAAATCTAAATCTGGTTTTGTCAATGCGAAATTTGATTAAAACTTTAATTTTGTAGAAATATATCAAAATATTGAATATATAAACCAGATTTTTACTGTTGATTTTTTTGCAGTTTTTACAGTTACTGTTGATTGAAATGCCAAATTTTACAATTGATGAAATATCGAAAAAGGATAAATTGAGATATTGACAGAAATTAAATACAATATGAAGAAAATTAAAATTTCATATGATTTGGTAATGATGATTAAAATGCTAATAATTATTCAATTTAAGTAAGTTTATAGTCTATATTATAAAATGAGAAATGGTAAATAGAAAAATCAACACAAATTTCGTTATTTATTAATGAGATAATGAAAAATGATAAATTGAATTATCTGCATAAATACAGAACATTATAAAAAAAATATTGATTTTTGACAATTTAGACTAAATTGTAGTTTGATGGACACATGAAAATAGCAAAATTACAATACTGAAGTATAAATGTATAAAATATAGCAAAAAATGATGCATAGTGAAAATAGTGAAAAATAATCTGTACAAATTTAGTAAATTGTTAATTAAATAGTGAAATCGATGAGAAATAGTGAAAATAGTGAATAGACTATTATAAACGTATAAAATAGTATGAAAATTAAATTTACAAAATTCAAATTTAAAACACATGATTAATCCAAACCTGATTTTTGACATTTTAGTCAAAACTGAAATTTGTGCGAAATTTAAATAAAATATTTAATTTAGCATAAACATGAAAATAATAAAAAAAAACTTACCTTCATTTTGACAAAATTTCAACTTGAAAAAATTGTATATCCTTTTATTTTCACAACTGTCTTGAGAAAAGTCTTAAGGAAAGTGTGTATCATGTTGTGAATGATGATCCCATTTATAGGATTTTGACCACTGAATCGATACAAGCTGCCATATCGATATGGAGCATCGATACGTTGAAAAAGCACGTCAGATATAGAGACAGGGAACTAGGATAAGAGTTGTTTTACAAGTTAATATTTATTTCGTGCTCGATTTCCCCTTTTTATAGTCTTATAAAAAAAAGCTGGTGGAAATGAGGGAAAAAATAGACAGTGGATAAAAGATCATTGCTAAAGATAACACTCGTGCATTTTTTGATGGAAACATTTGACAGCGTTTATCATTATAATCGTTGTCTTATAATTTAAGGTAATACTATGACTATTACACCTCATTACACATTATCTGAAAAATCTTAGGTAATCGTACCCCACGGAGACTACTTTGAATACTGATGAGCTCTAAAATTAACGTTTTTTATGAAAAAATTGGTAAAATCTTATTAAATTTTTCAGATTTAATTAGTGTTTTAAAAAACAATGTTTTTCTCACCTAGAAAATTATGAAATTTAATAACTTTATTAAGTTGTTAAAGGGGTGTAAAGTATGAAAGTCGTGACCAATAATGTTAATAATATTTTTAATGGACCTACATCTATTTTTTCTAAAGTCATTTTTTAATATTTCAGATTTTTAAATTTTTAAAAAAATTGTAGTTATTAGTTTTTATAATTCATTTTTGCTTAATTTCCTAAATCAATTATGTAGTATTGTGTGTTTTATTTAATAGCAAAATGCGTTTACATATAAGAACAATGTTACGATAATTTATTTTTAAATGTACAAATTTATACAACATATTAGGCCTATAATATAGGATTACTCAAGTTCATCATCGTACATCTGAGATTTCGTATTATTTCCTAAACAGGCTCGTGCATTCTAAAATAGGTTTTTAGAACGCACGTGATAGATTTTTAGAACTAATAATCGATTTTTTGAACGCACGTGATAGATTTTTAGAACTAAAAGTCGATTTGTAGAACGCGCGTGATAGATTTTTAGAATTAAAAGTAGATTTTTAGACGCATGAGCCTGTTTTCGAAATAATACGAAATCTCAGATGTACATGTACAACGATAAATTTGAGTACCCCTAATATGTATTTATACAATATGAGTCATTCTGGACACTACTGTATATTTAAATATTAAGCCAATATTATTTTTACGCATTTTTAGACACTTTTGAACACCCCTTATCAAAGACAACTTTTTAAAAAAAATAATTTAAGACTCTTATTACCACTATGCAAATTCAAAAATAATATTTTTTTTAATAAATCAATATTCAAGCTTTAACAGGTTGATTATTTTAAAATTTTCAGCCACAAAACCAGCTTTTTTAGTTCATTTCCCTAAGACCCCCTGCACACAACAAGGTAAATTGTTTCCAATAGCAAATAAATTGCCAATATATCAAATTCACATCATCAATCAATCAGTAATCATCCATTTTTTTATTTTTTATAAGGTATAATTTTAAGGCTTATATTTTTTGTATTCTACATATCATCAAACTACAATTTGAAAGCATATTTTAGGTTTTACGTGTTGAACTTCATGAACTATATGATAGATCTTCTTCAAGGTTGATCAACTCTTTGAGTACAATAGGCTTTAAATGTATCATTTTTTTATATATTTTTTATTATACACCAGAACAAAAATGAGAACATTAGTCACAGATAATAAAAAATATATCATTTCTTATTCTAATTCTAAGTTTGTAGATTCAATGAGTTGTCACAATTGTCAGTTTTAATAAGTGGTTATCATTTTCTATATTACTAGTTGTAATGTTACGCTACGAATGCACTAGTTATGATATTATGTGCTAGTGTTGAATTTGAGGTCTATGGACTTGAATTTTTTTAATATATTAAACTATGAAATGTGTTTAGTAGAAAATTATAATTTAACTACCAGAAATAGATTCAAGTAACAATTTCTAATATATCATACTTGTTATAAGTATTCGTTAAATTGAGGGCTTGGGTTAAATTTGAGGTCTATATACTTGAATTTTTTTAATATACACTGTATATACACGTATGAAATATTAAACTCAGAAATATGCTATATGCTACTAGAAAACCATAATTTAACTACTAGAAATAGGTGCAAAAATCAATTTTTTTTTATAATAATTCATATATTAGTTATATAATTGCTTATCATATATCTTAAACTAGCAACATTTACAACAATTACAAGCATTGGTCATTTCTTAAGATGCCTTTAACAAAATGAACATGTCTTAGTCTGTGTCATAAAACTAGTTTGTTGGAAGTGTCTAAAAGAATCTTAAAATGTGTCTTATTCATGTCTTAAGCCACTATTAATAAGAATTATGGCAAGTGTCTTAGCGTATTTGAAAAGTGCATTAATTATGACTTTTTATGACTTATTATGACTTATTAAATGACTATTTAATAATTGTAAGTGGAGGTTTTTTAACAAAAAAATAAGTATATTAAGACATATCTGCTAAAAAGTTTAATAGTCCTATTGCTTAAGACACTTTCAAAATAATAACTTTTAGGAATTTTTTATTTTGGCTTATATTAACACCAATCTCTAATTAAACCATTATCATTTTATAATCGATAAATACCCTAGACAAAATAAAAGTATACTTGGGAAAGTATACCAAGTGTACTTTTTTGAACAACTTAGTATGTTTTATAGTATACTTTCTTATACTTCTAAGTACACTTTACAGTAAAGTATACTAGGAAAAGTGTACTTGATTTTCAGTTAATATACTAAGAGCACTTTTTTTTTGAAAAACTTAGTATACTTTATAGTATACTTTCGTATACTTCTAAGTACACTTTATTTTACTTCTAAGTACACTTTATTATACTTCTAAGTACACTTTACAGTAAAGTATACTAGGAAAAGTGTACTTGATTTTCATTTAGTATACAAAGTGCACTTTTTTTGGACAACTTAGTATACTTAGTAATCAGAAAAGTATAATAAGTACACTTAAGATTTTGACAAGGGTAATTATGATAGTTAACTTAAACTTAAATTAATTTATAATAATATGACACAGTTTTGTTCATTTGACAAATAAGATTTTAGACAAATTGTTGTTATTGTTACAATTTTATTTACATGTATTTTGATATTGAGTCTCCAAATTTTGCTAATTAATGTTTTTTTCTAAATACATGTACATGTACTGATATGCTCTTAATTAGAACTCTTCAAAATGTGCTGATCGTGCCACCCTGTAGATGATTTTTTCATCTTCTAAGTAATATATAAAAATGTTGAAAATTGTGCGGTTAATTGGTTAATGCCCCAAACAACTATCTAAAAATATTTGGCGCCTTGAGCAAATGCTATTTTCTGCATGTTATTAAATGTAAATGGCGTTGCGGAAATAATTATGGTTACCTAATTATCATACAAATTATGTTGTTTTATCAGACATTGACGAGAGATACAAAAGTCGAAATTGAATATTTGTGCCTTTTTTTTTTTGCAAAATATATATCTAGGGCCAATATATATGTGCTATACAATGAACATGTTCAACACTACACTATACCTGCACTGCAAGCACGTGTTCGGCACTGCACTATCCATGTACATGCACTACACCCGCACTACACTCGGAAGTGTAGAGTGGCTTATCAACTGTTGCTCGCGCATGCCCAGATTCATATACGGCTAAAACAGCATTTCCGACTGTTTCATAAAAAGGATCCCATTATTTATTATATTTTTTATTTTTTTATCAATAATTAAACATTATTGATAATTTTTTTTTTTGAATATAATCAATGTTTTAGTATTTTAGTGCATTGATCTTTGTTTTTCAACTAATGTATTTGTTTTGCAAATCATTTGATTATAAACTGATTTGATTTGTACAATTTAATTTTTTTTTATTTTGAAACAATATTTAATCTGCTTTTTTTTTTCAATTTTACTCCCATATTTGAATAAGCTACTAGACCTTTTTTTACATAAATGCGGAAGTTGCTAATAGAATTAAAAATGGGTTTAGTGGCCAACATTTCGAGGTGTTTGGGACCAAAATGTAACATTTTGATATTTTTTTTTAATTTAATATCAAAAATATTTGTTAAATAAATATAGGGTTGTCATCCATAGATTTAATGAACCCTGAATATATGTAATTGCCCGTGAAATTATTACTGTAACACATCGCATTATGTTTAATAGTAGACATAAAACACCTCAATTATCCGAAAATTATTTGGCTACAAATTGAAAAATTGATATATTTTTACTCCTAGAATTTCAATTATATATATAAAAAAATCGAAACAATGAACTTGTGCAATTTGTGATAATGTTGAATATACAAACATTGTGATTTGTTTACATTGTTTTATTCACATTAGAAACCAATAAATTATACAATTATTTACCTATTTACAAAAATACAATACAATAATATCCCATTTGTACTTTTTTTACACAATGCCTTCGTGTGGATTTATTTGTTATATGAAAATTGCTAATTAGTCCATATAACAAGGGTTTATAATTGCTGTATTAATTGTTCAGCATATACATTATTTACAAAATTCCTAGTTTCAATTCTGGTTGAATTTACGCAAAATATGTTGACGTCATGCCATGTTTGCGTACTGGAACCGGAAGTGAATTAAACTGAGCTGAAAATAACAAAAATTAATCATGTTTCAAGTTTGTATATCTTAGTCTTACTTTTAAGACAATAACACTAAAATAAGAATTGACTGTTTGTCACTAAACTACAAAAATGTCTTAAGACACTTATTATTGTTATTTTTTTAAACTGACCTCCATTTGCAATTATTTAATTTATGAATTAGTCTTAAGAATTATATATTTCTTAATACGCTAAGATACTTTTGTCATAAGACAGCTTTAAGATTAAGACATAGATTTGTATCTAAGAAATAAATAATTAAGTTTCTTAAGACAATTTAAGACTCTTTCCATAAGACAGCTTTAAGATTAAGACATTTTGTTTTTTTAAGGAATCTAAAAATAAGGCTTAAGTTTCTTAAGACAATTTAAAACTCTTGCCATAAGACAGCTTTAAGATTAAGACATTTCATTTGTTTAAAGTATCTAAGAAATAAGACTTAAGTTTCTTAAGACAATTTAAAACTCTTGCCATAAGACAGCTTTAAGATTAAGAGATTTCATTTGTTTAAAGTATCTAAGAAATAAGACATAAGTTTCTTAAGACAATTTAAGACTCTTGCCATAAGACAGCTTTAAAACTTTACCATTTGCATTTTTTTTAATGTTCATTTTGTAAAAGGTGTCTTTTAAATGCAAATGGCCATTGTTTGCAATTTTTGTCTTAAGACATTTCATTTTTTGATAAGACACCCCATTGTTATTGTAATTTTTCAATTAGTCTTAAGAATAAGACACTTCCCAGTTCCAACATAATACATTGTTAACACTTAGACTTGTTGTGTCTTAAGAAATGTCCAGAGCCATTGTTTACAATTTTATGTCTTAAGACACTTCATTTTTTGATAAGACAACACATTGTTATTGTAATTTTTCAATTAGTCTTAAGAATAAGACACTTCCAACATAATACATTGTTAAGACTCAGACTTGTTGTCTTAAGAAATGTCCAGAGCCATTGTTTACAATTTTATATCTTAAGACATATTTTTTTTTGTAAGACACCCTATCTATGATTGTAATTAGTAATAGTGTCTTGTAATTAATCATAAAATATATCAGATTTAAAAATCATAAAATAAGTACATTTCAATATAATTTAATAATTACAACCATTTACAAAATTTACAAATTTAAACTTTATACGTAAATAATGATCTTAAGACACTTATTTTTATTTCCTACACCTAATCCTAATTACTTACCATATTTCACCTTTGGTATTTCAGTTTGGCCTTTAATTTCTTATTTCTTATAATGACTATGACCACCTCCATAACTGCCAATTCCCAATCCATAACCACCATAGGATCCATAGCCACCATGACCACCATGACCACCATAACCACCATAACCACCATAGGATGCTTGACCACCATATCCTTCTGACTTGATAAGATGGTGTTTTTTCTTGCCGAGAAGGGCCCCTGAAAACATGTCATGACATGTATTAAGATTTACACAAAAAAAAAAAAACTCATTGTTATTTTAAATTTAAATTTTACCCAAAAGTAGTCCCTTCAATGCACCAACTCCTAATCCAAGACCTAATCCCCCAACAACCAGGGGAATTCCCAGATCGAAATATAGCTTCTTATGTGGTTGTTGATCATTATAAGCACCATATCCACCGTAGTGACCACCGTGACCACCATAATGACCACCATAGTGACCACTGTAGTCGTTGATTCCAATGCCATAGCCACCTCTGCTTTCACTGGTCTGACTGGATGACCTTGCTTTGACCTTCTCAAGTGTAAGACACAGCATTGGAGATGTGAATAAACAGATGCACACGATTGTCACCTAAGGAATGAATAAAAATAACGTGGAAATTAGTGTCTTAAGACACTTTGCAAGTTCACTTTGTAATAAAACCCTCTAATTTGAAAGTGTCTTAAGATATAATTTATAATAAGTGTATTAGTATATAATTGTTAAAAGTGCATGTCTTAAGACACTTAGCATACTAAAAGTTTACTTTGTAAGAAAACCCTCTTATGGGAAAGTGTCTTAAGATATAATTTATAATAAGTGTATTAGTATAATTGTTAAAAGTGCATGTCTTAAGACAATTAGCATACTAAAAGTTCACTTTGTAATAACACCCTCTTATGGGTAAGTGTCTTAAGATATAATGTATAACAAGTGTATTAGTATAATTGTTAAAAGTGCATGTCTTAAGACAATAGGATTAAAGTTCACTTTGTCTTAAGACGGTCATATGGGAAAGTGTCTTAAGATATCATTTCAATTAAGTATAATTGCTAAATAGTGTATTAATCATATATTTTCTGAAGGCATACTTGATAAATGTTATACATGCATGTCTTAAGACAATTAACATGATAGAAACATCTTACTAATGAAAAAGTGTTATAAAGTGTCTTAGTTTCATGCCTTAACATACTTTTAAAACAATGTAAATGCTTTATTCTTAAAGTGTTATGGGAAAAGTATCTTAGTCTTAAAGACTAAAATAAAAAATTTCAAAATGCTGATTACTTGGAATTTCAGGAAATAAATGTTCAATTAAATTTCTGATTAATAGTACTATTAAAGCTTTTTCGTGTGTAATAATTATAGTAAACTTTTTATTGCTGATTTAGTGTAGTTAAAAAAAGGTGCATTTGTAGTAAAATGATTAATAGTAATGCATCTTTTAAGTGGTATTAATCTTGAAACAAAAGCACAGATTTTCTGGGCTTTTTTTTGCAATTTAATAGCAATTAAAATAAAATAAAACTTTTAATTAAAAGCGGCTTAATGTTGTTTAATGTGCTGTAAAGCAATAATTAAACTATATTTTTACAATAAAAGACTATATTCTTAGCATGTCCGATTTGTATGTTTATGATGAAAGAAAGAACAATGCTTTTAACATATTCAAAATAGTAGTGTTTTTATAGCATTATCTCAAATTTTGTGATCGTGTTTATGATCAGATAATCAAATTTTATATTATGCTACAGTGAGGATATTAGTTTTTAATATTGGTTGTTTAATAGTCCATGATGATAAACCGGTTCCTTATTATACAAGACACTTAAAATTTGATTTTTTAATAATAGGCATACAAAGTTCTGTGTTTTATTAGATAAAGAGTGATTTCTGATTGAACAACCAATATATAGCCACAATATATTAGCTTTGATAAGTAAGCTGTGATTTACCATTATTGATTTTGTAAAACACTTGGGATAAATTAAGTTAATTTGTATATTACATATATGCATTGTTTCACATTAACACGTTTCTTGAAAATGTGTTATTTGCAAGTATAAATATCCTAATTATCTATTTGATATTCATTAGTTCTTTGATTAGCATTTGAAATTTACATGTATGTCTTCCTTGTGAAATGCTGATATATTTTACATTATATTTTTATTTCTAAGCATTATTTTCACATGGTTACACATTTTGAATACATGTTGAATGCTGACCTACATTTATATCAAATTTGTTGATTTCTGCAAATATTACTAATTTGTATGATTTTAATTTGATTTTGAATCAATATATATGAAATTATGTATCAAAATTTAGACAACTATAATATGTATATATTATAATTGTCTAAATTTTAGCTTTATGAAATATAAAAAGCCTACTTAGAATTTATATATGAGATATAATACTGGAATCACTTTCGTATATAGTCTTTGATAAATATGTTTTCTTGTATACAATACATTTTTTTATTAAACTAGAGATAAGATTTTTTTATATTTTATTACATTTGTGACAACTTACGTCAAAAGATACGTCAAAATTTATACACAGATAATAACATTTATCAGCGTATGAATTATGAAAATAATTGAAATTGAAATTGTTAGTAATTCATAATTTTAAATACAATTTTTAATGTAATATAGTGTAAACTACAAATTGTAAATGTTCAAACTACAAATTGTAAATGTTAAAACTACAAGTTGTAAACGAACAAACCCTTTATAAATATATAACAACACCAAAATCCATATTTTCAAATTTACTGTTACTGTTAATATTTAGGTAGTTAAACATAATTTATATTGGTTAGGAATTGATGCATGCCTGTTGTTAATGGAATAAAGAAAGGGAACACGGCACGTGCATTCAGCATGTGAACCAATTAATGCACATGCTTGTGTTCCGAAATGAAAGATGGCACATGCAGCATTCCAAAAAAGGATTTAAAATTGTATATATAAAAAGGAATTTAGCACGTGCATTCAGCATGTGAACCAATTAATGCACATGCTTGTGTTCCGAAATAAAAGATGGCACGTGCAACATTCCAAAAAAAATGGTTTAAAATCATTCCAGTTCTGAGAGTGAAATAAAACCAGTGTAGAAAAACGATGCTGCTTCAGTTTTCAAGATAAGTTTAACATAAATTACAGTAATAATTTGAATTAAGACATGTATTTAAATTTAGTCATTCAGTTAATGCTAGTAAAATTCTGAGCTATCTCCGAAAACAACACTTACCATCAATTTCATTTTGATGTCTGCTGCCATTTTCACTTGTTAGAATTTTTTCAAGATAATTCCCAAACTTGAAACTTGTATTTTTTTTTTATAAAATGTTGAAATCACAATATATCCCTTCTTGTTGTCTCACCACTTGCTCATGAAACAATTGCTATTCATATTTGGGATTCGTTTGACTATTTATACTTTGGTTGGACCAGGAAAAAGTGTCTAAAGTGAAATTCAATCTCATGTCCAGACTAGATTGTGTAACGCACGCCTGATTTTATTTTCACAATTTGTTTTCATCCTTCTTATTGGTTGGTAGATTAGGATTTCGACCGTGCATTATGACAAGACCTAATTTGAATCTGTTCGCATATTTGCGACCTCGCAACTCCATACATTGTATACATAGCCACATTTGAAAATTTGGCATTTCACTTCCTGTCAATTTCCCTCTTCCTTAATGCCATTTGGCACCATCTTTTTCCTTTTCATATTATTAATGAAACTGTAATTTGCTGTTGAAAAAAAAAAGTGCTAGTGTTCTACTTACTTAAAAATTGAGGTGAGCTGTGCATTTTCAGTCATCATTTTTGGGGCACTCGAATGACTACCCACCCCCACATCCTCAACTCAATTTTAGACGAAAATTAACTCACCATTCAACTTTTGCTAATCTATGGTGCATAAAGGGATATTAAAATGTAGGCTTAGGTCATTGGGTCTCGTGCTTTTTAATATTGCCTCAAAGCTAAAATGTACTTGTTGTTAAATTTGTTAATGTATTCAGGCCTTAGCGTTTATATCTTTCTACCCACCATGCAAAATTTTAAGAAAGTGTTAAACTTTTAAGGAAATTAAAGAATTTTACAGTAATTTGGGTTTTAACATTGTAATTATAACTTTTATAGAATTATCAAGTGAATTACTGTATATAGGCTCTTTTTAAAAAGTTTTGAAACATGCTTTTAATGAAAAATTGAAAATATTCAATATTTGTATTATTGAATATTTTACACTAATTTATAAATTTAAATAACTTGGATTCATGTTACTGATTAAACAAGGGGTATTTTTCAATTGCTGAATTTGCAGTGAAAGTAATCAATACTTTATTTTTACATATATCATTTAAGTTATTTATTTTTCCGATTACTGAACCTGTTGTTGTTCAGGTTTCAATTAAAAAATTAAATTGTGATTAAAGCCATTCAAAATTTGTATCAATATAAGCACAAATATATTTTCAATTTTAAATAATAAGTTGTGTTCCGGTTACTGAAACTAGTGATATGTTTTTTTAAATATTGAGTTTTAATTGAAACTATTCAATATATATAAGTTTTAAAAATATCTTTATTGCCATTTTTTTAAAATTAATGATAAGCTATCATATAAAACTAAAACTGGTGTTGTCAAGATTCTAATCAATTTTTTTAATTTTCGTTGTTAATATTAAACGTTAATATTAAGCATTAATATTACCTACTGTAATACTTAATGTAACTGGTGATCATTTGTCATTTAATAAAGTAAAATTTAAGTTATCATTTTAAAACAAAATTATCAAGGTTTTTTTCAAATAACTGAAACGTATGATGTATTTAATTATAATGACTTAATATATTATTTAAAATATCTTTTCATTTCAATCTCATGACTGAAACTGTTGATATTAAGAGTTTTTTTGCCAAAAACTAATTTTTTTAAATTACTGAAGTACAATAAGAAATATCATTTCAATGTAGTTAAAATACTAGTATATTTTCTGGCTTGCATTTCAAACTTGACCATTTGAGAATATTTTCATATTAAACTTGCGTTAATTATTACACTATACGTCTACTATATATTTACCAAAATGTTTATAAGTAGCTTTAGTTTCCCATTAAGACCATTTTATTTAGTAGATTAAAATTAAATAGGTTAATTTTATTGTTGTATTGTTTTTGTTGCCTTTGATAATGAAGCTTTGTTTTTGTAAATATCATATATCAGATAATATTGTATTTATTATGTTTGACTGCATAATTAATTGCTATTATCTCATTTAAGCTTATATATTCAATTTGTCATTAATACAATTTTTATATAGTATTCTAATAATACAAATATACAATTCTATTATAGTAAAATACATATAAGATTGAATGTGTAAAAAGCACTTCCTGCACTTCGAAATTTTATTAAAATTTTATTTTAATTTCATATTAATCTATAGTTTTTAAAATTATATTGTTTCAAAGTTTTAATTAGTTTCATCATAACCATTGTTGATTTATTTGAGTTTACAAATGTTGTTAATTGCCTGTCGATTAAACGTGATTGATAGTCAATCCAATTGATATAAAACGTGAACAAACTTTCCTATCTTCATTTCCTTTAATTTAAACCGTTTTATATTACTAAATATAAATTCCAGTGATGTTTACATTGAAGGATATAATTGAAAGGAAATGAACCTATAGTCAGGAAATGCTTGATATCTTTATTCATGAATTTAATTTCTTTTTAATTGTTATAGTAACAGCAATTTTGTGATCTTTTTTTCTGGTTTTGATATCTTAAGTAATTTCAAATTCTTAGTTCAATTTAGTACTTCAAAAATTGAGGTATATAAAATGTTGTAAGGGCAATAATGATACTCGAAACTTGTTTTAAAGTTTAAAATTGTTATCACTGAATATCGATGTAAAAGTTTTATAAAAATTATGAGTTTAACATGTTTACAATTTGTTCCTATTTTGACCCATTTCATTAAACTTTCAAAAAGTTGCATTTTTGTTCCTAGCCAGTAGACTTTTAATCTCCTTTAATTACATCATTACATAGTTATAAATTACATATTAGTACATTTTCCTTCCGGATAATTGCTATTAGGGAAGTAATATTTTTCATGGGTTAGATAGGGCATATTAACATATGATCCACTTTTACCAAAAAATTAGACGAAATATTAATATCCACTTTATTTTAATCTATATGCTGTATTTAGGAAATTTTAAAATCTTATGGTTAGGCACTATGTAATTTAACTTTAAGACCATAATATAAAATAATTTATATTCTGAAAGTTGTCCAAATTTAAATCGTACAACTTTTATCTGAATATTTTAAAATGGTTAAGTACACATTAAATTTAATCATATTAAGGCATATTAAAATTTTAAAAATTAATAACAGTATTGATATTAGACATTCACTAAGCAAAATAAATTGCAGAAATTCTGGAATTTGTGGTTTTATTAAAACCAACCTGCATTGAATAAATTTATATACATGTAATTTATACATAATAACATACTTATAATTTTGGCTTAATATACAAATCTCAAACGCATATTTTAAACACATTTTATTATCATTATAAATTAGATCAATATCCTTTTAAATAATTAATAAATCCAGTATATCATTATACATTACTTTATATAATAAGCTATAATAAAATCATATTTATTTTTTATTAACTATAAATTTTATATTAAAAATCCATTAAAAATATATTTTCAGATTTAGATAAATTGTATTTTGTTATATATTGGAAAAAAAAAAAGAAACTGATTTCAAAATTATATTACATTGTGTATATAAATCGATATAATAATATATAAAATAATTGTATAATTTATACATACGGTACTAGCATTTGTTTAATTTATACATGTGCTAAGCCATGTATAAAAAATATATATTGTTTTCCCCCATTTTTAATATATAAGCTAATTAATATTTTTCACATTTTGTAGTCACTGCAAATATCTCAAAACATGTATTTAGATATTTGGATTTTATTTGTAATATATATTTATTTATGAAATTGCCACAATATTACTTGTTTTTTGACTTTCAAAATGTTCATTTCTGTGTCTGAATCAACATCAGTTTAGAATTGAGGTCTAAGGTATTTATTTTTAAAAAATATTCAAACACCTAATGTTGCACATTTTCCCCCCAAAAATAACAGTATACTAAACACGTCTAACATTTTATATTCAAGGCAACTATATACATTGGCAACCAAGCGTTGAATTTATTCAAACTTATATTTTTTAGTTGGATAATTTATTCAAACATTTGATTTTTTTAATCACAGTCGTTTACTTTCTTCTTAACTTCTAAAGGAGATTATTGTGACTTTGAGCAATAAATACATCTTATAAAGTATTCTTGTCACTTTCACGTGCAATTAAAGATGTAAAGTTCGTTTTACAAAAGTTCACTTTTAATATAATTTTAGGAAAATATAAATTGAAAAGACATGTGGTGATACTGTATTTTTGGCAAATGTTAAAAGGTAATAGGAGACTAAATTAGCATACCAAAACAATATACATGCATGTAAATATAAAATTGTGGAGGTTATAAAGGTTTTCTTACATTTACAGGATTTATAGAATTTAAACATTGAATGTTGTTTTGGTTTAATTCATTAATTGCCTTTATTGTCTCAAATGTACATATATATCTTAATAAAAAATGCATTCTGTCTTATACAATTTTTTATATTCTTCATATCTAAAAAAACGAAAACCTGATGAGTCGACCACATGCAAAATTTATGTTAAATGATAATTGAATCGTATACTCTAATGATGTAATAAATTAATAAAGAAATAATAATAAATTAATGATATAATGTAATAAAATATGTATTAAAATCTACATTTTTTTGATTTTAATATACCCGGTAATAAAATGAAACTTATAAGTTATAGATACTATAATTTAAATATGTCTAGTTATATTTGAATATATGTTTTGTTATTATATTAAATTTTAGTTATGTTTTTACATTTCAAATAATTCACTAGAAATTTTATTAGGCAAATCTATTTACAGAATCTGTTTCCATTACATAAACTGTATCTGTTATGAATTAATGATAATGATCCAATATTAGTAATTCGTCTAAGAGAAGACAAAATGCATGACCAGGTCAAATTTCAAGTAATTTCCTATTTTTTGTATAAAATTGAGCTTCTCCTCAAATTTGAGACTAAATTGCTAATAAATCATTTGTGATCTCTAAAATATTATATTGAGATACATGATTTGAGGTTGTGGTTTCCATAATTGATTATTGGTTCTTGAAAGATTGAGTGGAAATTCATGACATTAAAAGCGATGAATATTTCAACGTCAACGACAGCATACTTATTTGCATGTCACAATGTCAGACAATGGTGTCCATATAAAATTGTCAAAATTTCAAACAAGATTGTACAGTAGCAACTTTGCATGCAAATTGATTTGATTTTCCTTAGGAAATTGAAATTGATTACTGACTGCTGTCCAATAAACCTATTGTTATCTGTTCATCCTGATTGACATTAAATTGTATTTATTATGAGCAATCATAACCATCTTTAAACTGTGGTATTATAATTCACATAACAATGGTGATGGCAATGGTATCATCATGCAGGTGCACTTTGTAGTCATTCCCAAATTACAAAAGTTTAAAAGAAAAAAACTTATAGCTACAGTAGTATGATTTGTGTTAATGCACTTCTGCATGTGGCCCTAACTCAACAGGGGAAATTCCCTAGACTATGAAAGCCAAAGGAAGATTCCATGCTAGTAGCTGAAAGAGTAAGTAGGTGGAAGGTGGTCATCTCAGCATAGAAAATGAAATAGGGATTTTCCCCTATAGTGAGCCTCAAAATTTATCAGAAATTAAAAAATATAATAGGACCTCACTTAAATTGCAACTCAACATTGGAAATCCCCTAGAGGCCTAGACCAGGGGTCGGCAACCTTTTGAGACGGAAGAGCCAAAAGTGATAATTTACAAAATTTCTCAATTTATAAAGAGCTACTTTTTGTATTATGGTAAATTATAGTATATTCTCAACTTGACATCTTAAGAGCCGCAGGTTGCCGACCCCTGCCCTAAACTATGAAGACCAAGGGAAGATTCCATTGTTACTAATCGAAAGGGTAAGTATTGGAAGTTGGTCACCTCAGCTTAGAAAATGCAATAGGGAATTTTCCCTGAAGTTTAAGCCATTCAATGCTACATCTGCATTATTATGTCTTATTCTTGCAATAGGGTCAGTTATCCCCCATTGTCATTGTGACCATATCAGCTACATGTGTTTCATAAGCTGGGTATCCACCAAGCTCCTCATGATACGGTATCATGAATGCACAAATAAATTTGCCCACAAACACAAACCT
>JAQGCC010001696.1:0-21954 GCA_034698905.1 Xestoiulus laeticollis | reverse complement strand
AACCATAAATATATATATATATATATTTTGTCCTCAAGACAGTTGTCTGCTAAAAATTCTTTTAAATTTACCATTAAAGAAATTGGAAAGCTGAAAACTTAATATTTTTAAAAACACTATTTGCTTAAAAATTATAATTAACCTATTTTTTTTTATAATAATTAAATTAACTGAAAGTATTTCAAAGTTGTTATAGAGTAATTGCACCACATCCTCCATAATACACGATATGCACCATTAGGTTAAACAACAAATTCTTATTTTGATTTCGGGGTCCATTGATAAAATTAATTTTTTTCCAACCTTTAAATCAAGCCGATTTATCGACCCAACTAGGATCAATAAACCAACAAAAACTAGTTAGTGAATACATTCTACAGGCATATAAAATAAAATATACTTTCACAATTTATACTCTAAAAGACTTCATCATACTGTACGGCGTCAAAATTAACTAATTTCTCATAATAAAATGAAGCTAACTTAATTTTATACATTTTAAGGGTAAAAACAGCGTTGAGCATGGAACATTTCAAGGCCATGCTCCATGCTCCACGCTCGACGCTGTTTTTACCCTAACATTATGCTGCAAGTATATATTTTCAACAAAATGTTTTTTGAAGAAAAAATAATGAATGAAAAATTTATTTTACCTTATCAGTAGGTTCCATGATTGTTGGAAATATTGTAATCACCTCCTCGAGCACAAAACATGCAACTGTATCGGCAAGGTTAACTATGAAAAAAGTTTTAAATTATTGTAAGATTATGTTGTCCATAACGCCATGTCTTTGTAAGACATTCTAATAGGAAGGAGGACACTTCCAAGGAATCTTACAAGGACAAAATACCAGTTTATCTCCCTGTCACACATTAATGTATAATACATGAGAAGAAGAACTTTAAAACGCTCAAGGGATAATTGTTGAAGCCTGCAAATAAGGTCATTTGAAAAATTGGCGCAATGCACGCATCTGCATTCAAAAGTTGTTAAAATTAATTGCATATGCGACATACCATGAATTCGTATAATCTAAGCATGAAAACTTTTTAATTCTTGAATGTACCGTATCATTTTGAAAAACAAATTAAGTTTCTATCCTTATCTATGGACAAAAGTACTTTAAAACAAACTACTCAACAAAATATCTTTATGGCATAATTATGAAATATTTAGAAAAAAAAACATAATACTTACTAGGTCTACGTATTAAAGGGTTTAATCTTTGCCAAACTAAAATAGCACTACCCTCCACAAATTCGAAACTATAGTTCGAAATTTTGTTTGTTCGTTTTAAATTTGTGTATGCGTTTCCCATGTTTTCAGATGCACTTTGTACAATAGGAATTTTAAGAACTTCTTCAATGCAATTTATCTTCGATGGTTCCATGATGACGAATACAACCTTTCAACTGAAGCGTATTTTGCAGACTGATCTAAAAAATCACTTTCAAGCAAATGTCCCATGGACCATCACATGTAGGTGACGTCATATAAAAAAATGTTGAACCATTGCACTCAACCAAAGTAAATTTGTCCGGGGTCAAAAATCGGGGAAATTACCTTGAACCTTGAAAAACCCAAAATTTTAAATTGTTTTATTTTTTGTTTTAAATTTTGTAAATTTTTATAAATACAGTAAATCAATAAATATGCGAGGAATTCAAAATGAAATGTCGCCCTAGTTTACGATAATTTTTTTGTGTTTGATCTTGAATTATAATAACAATGCATGCAATATGAGGCTGACCGAACTTGTAATATTCTGTATTTTGGCGGCAATGATTGTTGTAATCATCTACTGTACATGTATTAGCTTTAATTTCACATGTAATGATTGGCAGGCAGACATGTTGTGTCGGTCAAACAGAAAATTGGCTCCTCTCGAGCCTACGTCACTACAAACTTGGCCGTATTTGGCTAAAAATTGGATAAGTTGAGCACCGTGAACACATCTAATGTACATGTACATGTGCATGTATTGAAATAATGTATACAGTGCATTACAACAATTTCTGAAATGGCTAATTTTTGTTACAAATTCTACAGTATCCAGTCATACATGTACATGTACATGTACATGTACATGTATGCAGGAGCGCTACAAGTGATTAATGCAGTTAAGCTAAACGAAGTAACATCACCAAATTTAAATTAGTGAATGAATTTAATTAAAAACAAGTTTTTGCAACCCGGAAATAATGAAGCGCCGTAAAACGATAATGCATATTACATGTATGAATGGGAGCATTCAGCTTTAAAATTCTAGACTGATCAAAACACAGATTTGTATGCTTCAGAATAATTACTAATCAGGTGAAATGGCGTCACTAGCGCATGCGTACATGCAAAGAATTCAAATAATTTGTCCCCTTTTTATTTCCCCTATTAATCACAAGGCAGAATTAGTGTCAGGAGCTACAGTACATGTAATTGTTTATGGACTCTTCAATGAAAGCACCAATATAAACTTGGTTAACGAGACATACTGTATACATTAATGTACATGTACATGACAGCGCGTACTGTGTACAATGTACTAGTATATATCAGAGCATTTACAAGTACTATTTATACACTTTTGAAATTTATTTATACGATTATCACCATCATTTACAATTTAAGATAAAAATTTCGCTAGGCATTGTAGATTTTAACCAGAAAACTGATTTAGATATGCAAGTTTCTAAAACCATAATAATTGTACATAAAGTGCATCTCATTACCATATTGTGTCGTTTATTATATTTACCAACGTCTGTATATCACCACTTTATTTGTAACAAAGCGTGCACGTAATACTAAGATTCGTATTACAGTTCAAAAGTAACAACACCAACATACAATATGCAAACATGAACTTTAATAATCAAAATGAAATGTTCTTGAAAAATGCTTTTTGGTGACTTACATTACTTTTGGTACATTTGCTTCTAATTTGAAGCTCGCTGACTTATCCTCTTCTATCGTATTTTCACAGTAAATTTCACATTTTCCTCTTTTTAGTATACACTAGCTTCTTATCAAAGCCACACCGACACATACATACATGTAGGAACTCCACCTAAATATCCAACAACAAAACTTCTTTTGCACTGTAAATTGAGTTCATACGCTTCTCGAAAGTTTATTAGCCGTATGACCTGGATATTTTCTTCGTAAAAGTCCACATTTTGCCACGCTAAACATTTCCAATTCTATGTAGACCTACATGTACTTGTATTCGTGCTGAGAAACAACAGTCTGATAATACCTTCTAAAACATTAACCTGCAATCTTTGAAAAATGCAATGATTTAAAACTATTCATGCTATTAATTCGATATAATGTACATAATGGTTAGTCAATAACGTTACACAATTTGAAGGCAACAATGTAGCTATTCGTTTGTGAATTAGTAAAAGAGTATGCCTATAACCTAAATTTGTCTATAACATTTTTAAAAATTGAGATTTATCATTCAATAATTTTTTTACAGAAATTATGATATATTTTCTTCTATATTTCTCTCGTACATGTACATGTACATGCAAATCAATCTTGACAACATTGTTGAAATATTACAATTTCAAAGTAATGAAAAAATTGTTATGAGATGTCGCTTAAATTTCCAGCAGTGTGTCATTTCTTGTGTTGGCTGAATCCAGTGGTTTACTAAAATTGAGACATTAAATATTGGAAATGTTTAATTTCAATGTCTGTAATATGCAGCCCTCTTTAGTTTAATTTCATAGTTAAAACTATTTCTAGAATAATAGAAATTAAAAAAATATATCGATTAAATTTTAAACGAAGATGAATATACAGTATTTGATCACGTCTTCATGGTCGTTTAGTGACATGATAAGAAATCATTGAAAACCAATTTACAAGTCATTAAAATTTCATTTTCATTGACATTAAAAACGGAAAGAGATTTCCAGTTGCAAGTTGTTGGTATTGGAGACATCACACTATCTGGAAAATCAACCTCATAAGAGAATGCTAATATATTGATGGAGTATACCTGCTAATAAAATATTTCAAAATCAACTTTTCTAAAACTTGAAGGCACAAACATCTTTTTAGGTACATGTATATCTGTTACCATTTTTGTGTAACTTTTTATTTATAAAATTATCTACATCAGAATTTATTGCAGGGATACTAAGGCCGGAATTCATAGTCGTATAAGTAGTACTTATTTGTATACTTTTAACACACAAGTAGTGCTTATTCGACGACTATGAATTCCGGCCTAAGCTTTGCTATTTTCGTAAAGTCCATTTTCCATTCGAATATGGACTTTATCGAAAAGTAACCGTGATATAAATTCAGTTTTCAATTTACAAAACATAGGATAACCTAGCCGTTTCGCCTCACCACTGACACCACATTCAATGTACATGTATATATAAAGTAACAAAGCATAAAACATACATATACCATTTTCCTATCCAAGAATGGATGTTTTGAAAATCCAATACGCATATACTTGACTTAGCAAATAGTAGAGGGATTGAGCACGCCTCCCTTAATGCTCCCTTAATGCTAACCACATTGACAGCACTGTATGTTTTTCCAATGCGTTCTCGTTAAGGTAAATCAGTTGACGGGGCATTAAGGGAGGCGTGCTCAATTAATCCCTCTATTGGCAACTATTGGAAAAGCGTAAATTCAGAGAGCGGAAAACACAAGTAATACAATTACACGCTCCTACGGATAGTTGTAAAATAATTGTTTTTTATGCTCAACAGCTTTTTGAATTGGATTAAAAGTTGAGGAAAAGTAAATAAAGCTTTTAATACGTAAATATTTTATTTCTAATTATAATTATTGATGCTGTCAACCTTTCCAATCCTTGTCATTATTTTCTTAAAACGCAAGATCTTGTATTCCTTTAGTAATTTTATATTTAAGAAAACTAATGTACATTAAATTAATGACAATGAGGGCCGCATTAATGTCAAAACACGAAAATTCAAGATTTCGTATACAAGAATGACATTGAAACTAGACCCCTTTGGACTCTCATGTTTTTCAATTTTAAACATATACCACTTACAAGCTTAAAATCTTAAACTTAAAGAAAGATCTAAAAGTCTTTATATGCGTTTAATATAAATTAAAATAGATTTCACAAAGATTTTATCGTATTAGTAGTAAACATTTCAATTTTAACATTGAAACTTTCTTTATTTAAGTTGGAAGTTTGGATATACCATTTGAATAATAGTGGAGCAGATAAGCAAATAATTGTGCATTTTGTGATAAAAGCATGATTTTTGTAATAGAGCAACATTTTTTGTTCTGTAAAATATCTTTGTAAAATCAAACAATGAATCTACAAAGATTAGGATTGATATACTTAATTAAATTCATATTTCCTTATTTGGCCATACGTTTTCTATTATGAAATGAAAAACTATACTCATCTTATATATTTGCTGTTCATACATGAATTAGGAAAGATGTTGACCTATCTACGAAATAAAAGTTTAATTTTATTGAATACATTCTTGAACGCATCAACAAATCCACCATTTTGTATGCACAATGTATTCACATATGCTCGATTATCTATGGGAATATAAATTAAACAATTTTGGATGTGTTGTTTCAAAAACACTTTTTGGTCCATGGATTGTATAATGGTCTTTTTAAACTAATGTTCCTTTGCAACAAATATGACAGAAATTCCCTCGATTGCCAAATATAAAACTATTGGCAACTGAAGCAGTTGTTAAATGATTCTTTAGAATTTTTGTAAGAAAAATCTATAAAAATTCTTTAAAATTGTTTCACCTATTATTCTTCAGATTTTGCATGCTATACACACCGATGCTTTCAAGTTTGTATATAAGGCGTGTGATCCTTCAACAAAATCAAATCACTTCAAATTACGAACCAGATTTACTAATTTATTTTGTATTTTGCAAGTTTTAATATCACTAACGATGGCTAAGCAACTTCTAATATTAGCTTTTGGTAAGTAAACAGTCTTTCAGATCACCTTCCCTTGGTATAAAATCAGGCACTGTTTTGAAATTTCAATATATTTCTTCTAGTTTTTGTCGCTGTGGTTCATGCCGAGGAATCTGATGAAAGGGTAAGCAGATTTATTTAAAAAATACTTATTGATTGATAAAATATTTAACACAATTAACAACGTGCAGGAAATGAAAAACTCAATTTCAATTTGACATAGCATTAATTAAGTTGACATTAATTTTTAAAAAAATTACTGCTAAAACAGTATTTTTACATGTTGTATTAAGTTACAAATCATAACTAATTAGAATTAGTTTTTAATTAGGAGCTTAATAGTGCAGGATATTCGTGTCATTAAATACATGTAGTTTCACCAGCAGACAAAATATTTTGGTTTTCAAAAAATCTTGTAAAAAACAGATGTCGACGATTAAAGGAGTTAAAAGGGAAATTCCCCTTCTGGATGCATGGCAAGCCGAGTGTGTCATCTCTTGACTTGTAAATTGCGTTATAGCACTCTGAATATGAAAATAGCCTATAATTTATTCTTGACTAATCAGATTAGCCAAAGCTATTACTAGAGGAATAACTAACTTACAATCATCAATTCAAAGTTCAACAATCATCAATGGCATGAACTTTAAGTTTCTCCAGGTTGCAAATTTACAAACTTCTCATTATTTGCACTTACAGTCAAAGAGAGGCATTGGTGGATATGGAGGTGGTGGAAGTGGGGGTGGTGGTGGTGGTCATGGAGGAGGAGGAGGATACGGTGGTAGCGGTGGTCATGGAGGAGGTGGAGGATACGGTGGTAGCGGCGGTCATGGAGGAGGAGGATACGGTGGTAGCGGTGGTCATGGAGGAGGAGGACACGGTGGTGGTTACGGAGGTGGTTCCGGTCATAACGCTGCAGCAGCCGCAGCAGGAGCAGTGGCTTACAGCGCAGGATTGGACATCATTGGAGCCTTGAACGCAGCTAGGGCAAGCGCTGTAGGAGCAGCTCGACAAGCTCATCAAGCTGCCAGCGCAGCTCAAGCAGCTGCTGAAGCCGCTCAAGCTAAGTGGATAGCTGCTCAGCAACAGATTCAATCGGTTAAAGCAGCTGCTGCAGCCCAAACTGCTGCGGCTCATCAAGAAGCCTATGCTGCTACAGCTGCTGCTAATGCAAGGGCAGCAGCGGCTGAAAGAGCTGCTACTCGAGCTCAAGCAAGTGCTCAAGCTACGGCTGAAGATGCTCTAAGACATGCAGCGGCTATCAAAGCAGCTGCTCAAGCTAAAGTGGCTTATGCTCGAGCTCAGCATTACCATTCTGGGTATTAATAGTTGGGTTTGATGAAAATTTAATAACTGTCTTTATAATGTATGACAGTTGGGTAATTCCAATGCTTTATTTATTAAATGATTTTTAGCCTAATATTGATATAAATCATGCTTGATTTATATTACAGAAGATTGTACTATCAATTTAATATATCTTTATGTAATAAAATTAATATATTTTTGTAGAATATATTTCAGAGATTTTGAATTTTGAATGTCTAGTTCTAATTTTATATTACGTGTTACTAATTTAAAAAAAACATTTTTGTTTAGTTTTTTAATGAAACCGTTGCGATAAAATTCTAAAACAGTAGTCCCGGTCACGATTTCTATCTTGTTTTAAGACGTAAAAAATACCTATAATTACCAATATACATGTATTTCAGCAAACTCACAAAAAATGTTGCGACTATCAACAACTGATAAATAGCATGCACAACGGCATTATCTTTATTAACTGAATCTGTGTTTATCCAAGTGATTCTTTAGCCGAAAAAATAAAACTAAAAAAATAGTCTCGACTATTAAGCTTATTTCTTGAAATCGTGCACACTCCATCACACCACTGAGTACAATTGTTTGATATCAAAATAAAAACCGGAATTTCAGCAGAAAGCTGCAGTTTTTACAGTGGATTCTTAGTAGACATATCCATTAATGTCAAGCCGTAAAAATAAGTTATTAATTTGATAGAGATTATTTATTTTCGTAAAGTAGTGTAAAAAACTGACTAATGAAGTCCTCATCATCGCTGTTGGTAAGCAAAAAATTCAAATATATGCAAGAAATTAAGTTTACTTTTACATAGTTTTGCACTAATAAAAAAATATCTATATAAGAGTTCTACACTACAATTTTAGAAAATAAAGCTAAATAAATATATTGATATGTAAATTTCATCTTATTATATTCTGAATAACATTAAACTTAAATGAAAAATCTGAATGTTCTGTGAATTAAAAATAAATTTACTTATGACGTCGAACATATCGTTTTATGTTCTATTTCTATATCGAAGTAAGGTGCTTTTTTCCCTTCTAAACAACACACAACATTCAATGCAATATTATATCTCGACATAAGTTTTCAAAACTAAAAGTACAATTATTTGTACATTAGAAATAATGCACCTACTTATAAATGATGTCTTACTTTTGCCAGAGGGCAGGACACTTTTATACAAGAATTGTACATGTCCATGTATCAAATGTAATCCAGGAAAAATGGAAAAGATCCATTAGCTTTTAAAATTTTACTCATATTGACTCCTGTAGTAGGCAATACTTGATTCTCGTATCAGACTTATACATGATTATGACCAATAAAAGGGTTATGTGCCTAGAAGGGTTATGTATTCCTAGATGTTCTTTTTTTACGAGCAAGAGTGTATCATAAACTGTAGAAAACGACCAAGACTAGCAATGGAACTGGCATTAAAGTAATTTCCTGCCATTTTTATCTGTATTTCTGATTTCCTCGAAGAGATGAAGCTTATAGTCATGTTATGTTCTGTAGTATTCATCAAAAGTGAAATTATGATATTGCCATGATTGTGCAACGCCACATTATTATTTCCCAAAGCATTTAAATACTTACCAACGCATTCCTGTCATGACAAAATCCAAATTATTTAAAATTTTCAAAAAAAAAATGAAAGTAATAAGTAATGTTTGAACTCACTAGTGTCTCGTAGAAGCCACCATTTCCAGCAGTTCATCGAAATTGTCCTGCAGATGAAAGATGCGTATTCATAAAATAATAATCTTTTATATATCTTCTTGTTATCGACATAATATATAATGTACATGTTGATGTACAAGAGGAAATGACAGCAGAAATGAAAGAATTACAACTAATGTATAGGAATATTTCCAGCAATCAATTAGATAGAGATTGATATATAGGAGTGTGTGCTCGACAACCCCATGCAAAAAAATCATGCAACAGAAGAGATTATAATAAGGCTTTTTGGAAGAGAATCAGTTTGGATCCAAGGATGGATCATAAAGGAGTCCGTTTCACCTGTGTACGACGTCCGAGGCAGGCACACTGAACCATGAAGAAACCGTAGACCAAAGGGTTCATACAAGAGTTGGAAGAGGCGAATATGAACAAGCCTTTTTGGATTCGGATGTCCAGTTTTTGGGCAGATTGCATATCCAACCAGAACCACAAACAGATTATGTAATATGGCGTCCAACACAAGATGAACACTGCCACCATGATGATGGTCATCCGAAGAGTTTTTGAACGCGCTCGATTCATTGTTTCGGGACCACTGCGGCGAAGGCTGATTTCTTTGTGACCATTTTTAGTAGGAGCTGAAAGAAAACAAATGTTAGAAATCAATAGAACCTGTCTAAAATAATACTATTGGGACCAGGGAAAAATATTATTTTACACAGGCTCATCTGTAAATATGCTAAAGTATATTACAGCTGTAAAACAAGGAATTTCCCTTTTCGTCGACACTATTTACACAGCTGCAAAATAGGGAATTTCGGTATCGCGTCACTAGGAATAAAACTTCTACGCATAATACAATTACGCCTAACCAACTACGCCTAATAAAACAACGTCTAAAGGACATAATGACTAACGCATAGTACGCCTAAAACTTATACGGCTAAGTGAAGTAACCCACCCCTAACCCAAACTAACCTATCCGTGCCAAATGTTTCGTACCGAATAGGTAGATAGGTTAGTTTGGGTTAGGGCGGGTTAGGCAGCGCCTCAGGCCGGCGTAACGGCTTAGGCGTAAATTTCAATAGGCGTAAAATCTGTTATGCGTAGTAGTATTAGACGTAGTTGTTTAGGCGTAATTGTATTATGCGTAGAAATTTTTTGGCATAGTGACGCGTTTCCAGGAATTTCCCTGTTTTATTTAATCTTTATAAATGTAGGCCTATAGATGAATCAGTATAGTTACATGTATAATGGGTATCACAAGCAAAATTTAATTGACCTGCATTTCCATGTCATTTTTGATTCCATTTTTGATATTTGTTGCAGTTCAATTGTTGATATTCCCTTAAAAAACCATTGGGACCAATAAAAGTTATTAAATATCACTTTATGAAGGTTTATTATTTTATACATTTGTACCAAGTAGGGAATGGTACATTTTATTATTTTACACAGGATTATTTTAGACAGGTTTTATTGTAACTGGCATTCATCAATTGAAAGTATTTGAGAAAATAGTTGAGAAATGTGGTTGTTAAGGAAGCAGGATTGTAATTCACAATATCAGGCATCGGCCCACGCAATCTTTGGATTGCCTATGTGTTAAAGTATAGGGCTGATAAAAAGAACCCTTATGCATTATTTCAATTCAATTTGGAAAGCGATATATGACCATAAAGTTGAAAGAATCAATAAATTGTACATCATTACTAAAAATAGAGCAATGGTGTGTCATTAAATTTCGTGTTAAACTTGCTGAATCTGAGAGTTGACGGAAGAAAAATTGCAACAAATCTACAAGTATAGGGTACTTTCTTTAGCACAAGCACACGTTTTTCCATGGCATAATGCAATTTTGTAAGGCAAAGAAGCAGTGGAAGATTTTGCCAAGGGAGGCCATCAACATTGAGAACTGATGAAATCGTGGAGCAAGTGAGGGCTCTTGTGAGATTAGACCGTTTACTAACTTTATTGCTGATGAGTAGAGTGTTAAATTTGAATAATTTTACCCTTCGTCAGATTTTGATTCAAGATTTGAACATAAGAAAGCCGAATGCCAAGATGGTGCCAAAAAACCTCACTGCTGAACAGAAAGACCATAGGCACACAGCCATCTTCATCAACCAATTGTTGATGAAAAACGGGATTCCTGTTGATCCCCAGCCTCCTATTCACCTGATCTCAGTCCATATGACTTATTTATGTCCCCCAAGATAAACAACACTAGAAAGGACATCATCTTGACATTTGATAACATCCAAAGGAGTATACCCAAGGGAACTACTACGAAGGGGATAAAAATTAAATTACTTTTATTAACTTTTATTATACTATTTAATTAAAAATCTAATTACTTTTCTGCCACAACTTGTAGTACTTTCATGAGATTAAGATTCTCTTTTTCACTTCATCTTGAAAAAAATGATTTTGTTGCTTTGAAAAATTGAAATTACTTCATTTGATTCGTTAAATTTGACAGTTCCCAAAATACAGATTTAACACTTGATGTTTAAACAATATAACGTAACTTGTTTTCAGTAGAAAACATCAAATATAAAAGCACCACATAGTATTATAAATTTTTAAAATTCATTTTTAAATTGTATGAAATTTAAAAGAAGTTGTTGGAATATGGAAAGAAATGTGATTTCCAAAACCAACTTTGATCTGTCTAGAAGGGTTCACACTTCTTTACACATAAATGTTTATTTTTTTTTTAATAAGAGAAAGCTTATAAAAACATGGCCTAAAAATAGGATTTTATATTGCACGTAGTGCCTTTAGCAATCGAAAGTTTAAATCGTTCAGAAAGTCTAATGTCATATAATCTAAAAAAATTTCAAATAGCACTGCGATCATTGCATCAAAGGCAATGATTTATTTAATCAATATAATGTAATTAAAATATCGATTAGTATAAAGCACTTAAATCTTATACAGCAGAACTACTAATTAAAAGGAGGCAAAACCTACATGATCTCCAAATGAAGTATGACATCAAAAATATACAGATTGTCCTTAAGCTGCAATTAAAGTTATTGCATGGCAAGTGCATTTCAAATCAATTTGCATGCACTTATTATACGGGGATTAGGATGAAATTCAAGATTAATAACTCAATGTGCATTTTGTGATAAAAGCACGATTTTTGGAATAGATAACTGCCCCTATATCTAAATCAGTTTTATACAGTGTACTTATAATTCAAAATGCCCCGAGTTCCAAAATTCATGCTTTTATCACAAAATGCACAATTCCTGCCATTTCCATGCATTATCTGCCCCGCTATAATCTAATGGGATCCAAGTAAATAAAACCAAAAGCTAATAATAACCACAGAGCTAATAGAAAACTTAACATTTGTTTTAAAGGTAAAAAACCCAAAAGATTTCATCACTGTTCGATGCACTTGAAGTTGATGACTAAAAACAAGAATAAGAAAAGTAGTTATTACTCACCATTGTATTCTTGAGACTTCCTCGTTATTTCGTAGACAATGGCACCGTAGGTAACAACAATGACGACTAATGGAAAGCCATACATGGCCGTCATGACGAATAAATTGTAAGCTAATTCGTAGCTGTGATTGGGAAACGAGTCCAATGTAATGCACTGATAATACCACGGGAACACGGGGTGTTGTTTTAGGTGAAATACTGCTATCTGAAAAAAAAAATCGATATAAGAAACTTTTACACAATTTGAAGCCAAAAATCTGCAACACAAAAAGTATAGGCTTTTCTATACTTTATTCCATTAACGTTTTTAGGATTTGAAAATTAGCATTTTATCTTAGACTGATCAGGTTCATTCTAATTACCAGTTCATCCACTAACAACATAAGCAGATAAACTAACCCCAATCTATACACACGCATTTGTGTTTTATACAATGCACTGATTAAATATGCAAATTAGTCCACAAAACGAATTAGCCAAATGGAAATTCTTCGCAAAATACCAATTTGATAAATTTATTTTGATCACTTGCAGAGCTAGGCTCACATCATTAGTAAACTTCTCTAAAGGCCTTTCAAACAAGCTGTGATGGTGCCTCAATAGTGCAATTGAGATTTCCAGTCAAATTCTAGAAAATGATTTATTTAGAATTCAATTCAACTTCTTCATGCAAATAATTTTTTTCAACAAATGGCAATTACATTTTCGCCTAGCAACTGTTTTTTTTTTCTCATTATATTTACAAATCACGTACTGTAGTCCTACCCTATTTCGATCAGTGAAAACAAAGACAAATACAATAATAAAACTCGACTGTGAACTAACACACAAAGACAATGATTTCACAAAAAAAAATCTAAGCTTATTTTAATATTACATGCATTTTAAACTTTTGTTTGATTGTATTTAATTATTAACGACTCGATCACGATATGAGAAGATAGGTAATATTTAGAGCAGTGAAATATATCATCATATATGACTTATTACTTTAGTATGCTTACATAAATATATACATAGCTAGGCCTATCACTAAAGAAATATGATATATTTTTAATGTTATGCCAATTTTAATAAATTGCAATTTATATTACGCAGAATAGGCATACATGTACTGTATATCATTAGAAAAAAATTCAATTTCCATGACTTCCAATTTTGCAACAATTTTCCATGATCATCCTGTCGACTGAACATTATAAAAAATTGCATTTCTAACAAATTCCTGTCTTATTGCTCAAAGAAGTTGTTTTAAAACCAATTTATAGAATTTTTTACAAATGAACACGTCGAAAAACGTGAAACATATGTCGATTTTTATTTATAATACCTAAAATGATGTTAAAATGAGAAAAATTCCCCATTTCAGTACATACAGAGCAGGTTGAGTGTTTAATACCTGGACGTTTGTGTTAACCATGCAATAATAATAATAATAATATATAGAATTAGGCAACAAATCAGTTTGTTATTAGTTTTAGATTTTGGTCAGTTTTGAGCACACCAAAAATGGACACTTGAGTTCCATTAAAAAACTGTTTGCAGTTAAACAGTCAACATAAAAAAGCCGAATATCCATGAAAATTACAGAGTACCAAAATCAGCACTTCTACCGGATATTACGACATTTCCGAAAGAGATTTCGTTCCTAAACCAATAACACGAGAAAAGTTTATCATCCTCTAGTTCAAAGCCCCTAAAACGTGAACAGCTTAGAAACGAGGAGAGACCCATGGATTTAGATAGCTTATTGGTAGCAAACATGCTTTATAATTAACTTGGTGAAACAGTTAAAGGAAATGCGATGAGACAAATTTAGGGGCTTAAGTAAGAGAAAAACAAAGCTAATCAGCGTATTTCCAACGTTTAAAAATGGCAAGTGTTTAGCCACCCAAACAAAATGTCTTTGATGGGTTACAGGGGCATTGTTAGAGAAAAACACTCAACACTGTTTTGTAAACAAAAATCAGATTGTCAAGCTGATTTTAGTAGCCGGGAAGCTTATCTTGGCTGAAATGGCAATTGTGTTGTGCATCTAAATTAACTAATTAATGAATGAATGGCTTTAGAAAAAACGGATATTTGAACTGTATTGAAAACGAAAACATTAAATAAATGCTGTTTGTAATCATGATTTTCTAAGGTATGAGCAAGATTAAGTCAATGGGGAACGATGTTATATACCTCATTATATAACCAAAATTGTTTACAAACTTACATGTATGTGCAAGATAGGTATAAATGAATCAAGATGACATTATAAACTGTGCTAACATTGCAGAAAATTGAAAGCCAATATTTAGAAGTTTAGACAAATATTTGCAATGCAAAATCGATCGCGATTACATGAACTCCAAACTAAAAATAAGGCATTCAATTTGTTTTTAAAAACTAATTTATGCTCGTATCTTGTGTTTTATATACTCAGTACATGTACTGCATTCTACACTGCTCACAAAAATTAGGGGATAATTCACTATTTTATAAAAGCGTGTCAGGAAAGAGTGAATAGGGAAAATAATTATGAAGGACACGAATAATTAAAAACAACAAAAAGAACCAGCATTTTCTAAAATTTTATGCACCTGGCAATCTGCACCTACTGTATATTCATCCTTTCCTGCTACACATCTCCTTTTACAAAATTTTGAATTATTCCTAATTTTTGTGAACAGTGTATACAGTTTCAAACTGAGAAGGAAATTGATGAAATAAAGAATGCAACTCAATTCTCGAGGTGATAAAATATATGTTTATCTATAAGATTGTCATATATATTTGCATATTTCCCTGAATAGCAATGAATTCATCACTCGAGTTTAAGATATGCTTATGTTGACCAATAAGTTTAATTAACTTAGCAATTCAAAACACAAAGTGACAATCGTTTGGATACACATATGCATTATACAATTTTGTACATGACACGCTAACTCCATTTATGTAATGACTTTCTAGAAGCTACACGAGTTATAGAGGCACCTTATCCACTTAGCAAAGTAATGCTGCCTTAATTAAGGAGGTGGATAGATATTACGATTAGAATTAATTTGGAAGCTGAAATCGAAGCGGTGTCCACCCTAAATGTCTACAGTTATATTGAATAATGGGTAACCTCGAAATAAATTTAACTAAATGTAATAATTAATGTTAAGCTTAACTAAAATTCTTATTATGTATCATATTTTAACTACATAAGGACGTTTAATGATATTAAATTCACCTTATATAACGCTAAAATACTACAGAAAGTTTAACATATAATTAAGTATACCCTGGGTGAAATAAATATACTGATATCAGTAAGATTTCACTGATATCAGTAAATTTATTTCGACCAGTGTAGTATGTCGTTGACAAGGAGTATCAATAATTGTGTTGATATGAAAAGCTATAGTGCACAAGGGATTTATATTATTGCATTTTGGCTTACTGTATTGTAGTCCTATATATAAATAAGATAGTTTGACATAATTGATCCAATTTACTCACTAGGAAGATCAATTGTGATTACATAAATAAATATTTTATTAGAAATGACATCGAGTTAGCTTTTCAAGTACTAGTAATTGGAAGTTCATTGAAAAATCTTATGTTAATTAGATTGTAAACTTATTTCTTGTCAACTTTTTCTCAATAGTAGTTAAATGACAGATTGACATTTCCCATTAATCTACAAAGACAGCATTCATGTTTTCCCAAAGGTTTAATGATGCATACAACATCTTTAATTATATAACCAAAGTTTTTGACTTGAGTTCAAAATATCCAATCTGATTCACTCAAATCCAAACTTTACAAAATAAAATCTCTCTTTTTATTGCTTCCTTAAAAGATGCAGAATTATGAAATAATTAGAGGACATTAACTTTTGGTATACTTTGGCACAGTTGGTATACAAATCTGGAAATCTTATTACATGTGTACGTATTTTTATTTTCCACATCCATTGACGTGTTTCTAAATTTCAACTGTTATAAAACATTATAACCTATTATAACATGACAGAATATTATAAATTATTGTAATACCCTAAGACATCAATTATTATGTTTGTGGGTTTCATTGATATGTCAATAATAATGGAGGTTGATGTTTGTTTGTTTTGTTTGTTTGCTGATTTTTTACGTTGGCCTATTTCTGCACACGAGGGCTAAACATCAACGCCAGGGAAAGGTCCTCATTCACCTCCCTGGGAATTTTGCCTACAAGGGGAGACTTCCACCCCCTCTCGATGGGTCTTTAACGTGCAGAGAGCAAGGGGGAGCCACATGGAACCTCGGTTTAAACTCTCATTCGAAAAAGCCGCCACTTTGGGAATTTCGCCCTTTCGAAAAATTCCCACCGACCTCGACCGGGGATCGAACCCCACACCCTGGGATCGAGAGGCAAGCGCACAACCACTCGACCGTCGGCGCCGGCAATGGAGGATGATGAAGCCATCAATAACACAGAGACCATCAATATTTTACAGTGTTGAAGTTGAAATTTTAGAGTGACATTAGAGGGATTGGCACGCCTCTTTTAATGCTCCCTTAATGCTAACCACATTGACAGCACTATGTTATTCCAATGCGTTCTCGTTAAGGTAAATCAGTTGACGGGGAATTAAGGGAGGCGTCCTCAATCCCTCTATTGAAGAATCCAAAATTAATACAAAGAGATTTGAAAAGGTTTTACAAAGGTATAATATCTGAGTCAGACTGGCACCTGTTATCAAGTCTTTCTGACAAATTGTGCACTAGAAAACTGTCCGAAAGCTACGGTCGTTTTCGTATTCGGAATGATGAAAATAGACAAATTTCCACTTTATTGTGTCCATTTATTTCATTTAATTTCATATTAACGATTTGAACTTGGATACAAAATATACTTGGATATAATAAAACCTGCCTTTGAAAAGATTCGCAAAATGAGGCGAACTCCAAAACCTGAAAAGATCTCATGAAACCAGAAGTTCAAGCTGTTCGATACAAAGGAAATTTATGAGTATTTCTCTAGAGACTTCTGAAATTGGAAGCCTTTATTTTATAGAGATATCGTCCTTTATTTACAGTTTCTCAAGCATACATGGACAATTTAAGCTTTCAACAAAAGGCAAATGCTTTAAAATTAGGAAGAGTTATTCAAGAAGTATAGAGTCTAAATTGTTATTATATGATAACGTATGCATCCTTGTTCGAGCTAAAGATCTTAACAAATTGTTTATGGTATAGGGCCTGTATACATAATTTCCAATCCACATGTAGAAGAGAGGATAAAGATCATGGCTGGATGGTTTATTATACATGTAGATTACACGGAACAGTCTTTTATCCAACATTGAGAAGTCGTATGACTACCGAAAACAAGAACTTCTTTCATTGAACAAATCGATAATCCACCAAACTCTTAAGATATTTAGCAATAGATCAATAACATGGAATTATTAAGCCAGTATAAGCATTTTCTGAGGTTTGAAAGTAACAGTTTTTTGCTGTTAACATCATGTCAATGTTGCAATGTCATGGAATAAAGATGCATGGAGTTTTGCCCTTCAAAAAAACTGCATGGAAAGATAAAAGCCGTAAAAAAAAACTCAGATAATACCGTAAGCAAAACTGTAATATCCGTTTTGTGTGAACCATATGGTATGGAATGGTCTATGGCAATCATGGCATAGACTACTTTATTTCATGCTCGTACGTGTTAGATACGTGTTTCACAAAATCAATGACTGTATATATAGGTATGACATTTATTGCATTTTGAGCAAATATATATAGTTCATTTCAACATGAACATCACACCACAGATGGTACAGATAGTAAGGGAATCGAAATAATAAGATTTGTATTTACAAAGAACTTGAAATAAGTATGTGAAACAATAAAAAAAAAGAAAAACAGACATCCAAAAACTTCAATTCGGGTGGAAAACAAACTTGCTTTATCCAATATTTTCTTAAATATAATAGGGAATTATTGAAGTAAACATACGTTTCCTAAATTAAAGTTTACCAAATTTGGGCAAACTAAAATGTGGATCTTGCTGAAATATATATACATGTAGTAAGAGTTTCCAGGCATACCCCTCTTCCAGCCATTTTTGCAAAACATGTGCTTTTTTTGCAACTTAATATTCTCTTTGAGTAGTTAGATAGATAGTCATCAAATTATATCCACTGATGTTGTTACATTTTACCTATGATCATTTCTTCATGGAAATTAAAATGATCAGTTTTTAGCAGTGCTTAACACGTACGACAAAATATTAAATTAATGAAAGAATGTTTTATCAGCTATAACGGTTAAGAAAAAAAAATGGGGTGGCACTGGCTTTTGAGCCACACTGTATATAAATCAAATGTAAGTACATGTATATAAATATATGAAATAGAATCAATATTCATATGAAAAATGGAGCTTTTTTTGTTGACATTTCGCTATATTCAACTGATATACGCAAATGTTGATTTTTCCTAGTTCATATGCATTAAGAACTTCAATGAAAGTTCAATGAAACCTATGATCATTTCTTCATGGAAATTAAAATGATCAGTTTTTAGCAGTGCTTAACACGTACGACAAAATATTAAATTAATGAAAGAATGTTTTATCAGCTATAACGGTTAAGAAAAAAAAATGGGGTGGCACTGGCTTTTGAGCCACACTGTATATAAATCAAATGTAAGTACATGTATATAAATATATGAAATAGAATCAATATTCATATGAAAAATGGAGCTTTTTTTGTTGACATTTCGCTATATTCAACTGATATACGCAAATGTTGATTTTTCCTAGTTCATATGCATTAAGAACTTCAATGAAAGTTCGATTATCAGATTAAACGCCACTTATGTTGTGAATTCATGATAAAATTTACAAAAAGACGTGCTATTTTTGAAAATGTACGTTTCTTCAGAGTTTAGAAGTGTAGCATTACATGCTGGCCTACACCTGCTATATTATTCTCAAAAGATTCTATACAAAACGTCGACATTGATACATGTAATCTTTCGTTTTTAAGTTTATCTAATGCATATTTTATACATGAATATATACTTTATGAAGGACTATTATAGATTGTCAAAGGGAGTACATGTAGATAGTTTTTTTTTCAGAAAAAATTCCACTTGTCTAAAATGAGGATTCATGTACATAATATTTATACATATATGATGCTTTTAAGGTATCTATTTCGATGAAATAAATGTTCACTTATCTATAGAAATAGTGCCAAAATAACTAATGCATAGTATCAAGTACATATGTAATACTTCTATAACATTCATTTTCGAAGAAAGAAATACATTTTAATGAAAAATGTACAAATGATACGTACATTAATTATCAAAACATATGACATTTAAAACTACTTAAATATAGAATGCACCAATGAACACGATATGCTCAATATTTCTAAATGACAATTTAGTCGTAGCTATGGCAATAATACATGTAGATCCATAGTTTATTAAGTTATATAAATTCACGTTAATTTATTTCCTAACTAATGATGATAGAATGTGGGTGTTTAAATTACGTTCATTGTAGCAGATGAAAGGCATTTAATAGTATTGAAAATGTATAATAAAATCAAAAGTTAAATTTTCTCTATTAGGGAAAGTATATTTTGATCATTGATTAAATTGATTTTGATCATTGATGATAATAATTATTTGCAACAATGTAAATTCCGAACTAGGTCCAAACCTATAGCAATGTCAAAAAGAGACGAATAGAGGTGCATGTAGTCTAAAGAATGCATTTAAACTCATTGTTGCGAAAAAAGCAATTTAGCAACGAAAACAATATGACTTCATTAAGCTTGAATTGGGAATCTAATTGTCCCTAAGGTCTTGACTTCATTGTATTGCATAAGCTCAACGATCGAGGTTTGAATAATTCAAGGAAAGGAATCGCAATTCGGGATAATAACATCAAAAACCACTTGCTATTATTTACTACTTCTCGAATAAGTAAACATAAAAGTCCACAGGCAGCCATTTATTTGAGTAGAATACTGTTAACCATTGGATAAATATTTAATGAACATTTATTTCACGGAAAGATAATCATAGGTTTTTTTTTCTCTCCAAAAACACGACATAGTGTTACACTGCGGGTATTGAAAACCCTCGGGATTTCATTAATCTCCATTGACTTCAATATAACTTGACAAAATAATGATTCAAACATGACAAATTCATTTTGCAAAAAAAACAGATAAATTGATTCTGCATACTTTTCGTATTCAATTACGCATGAGCATCATTACAGATAATAATAACTCACTTCATAGTTCATCAATAACAGATATCAAGACATTAAACTAGGCACTATATACATGTACATGTACATATAAGAATGTAAAACAAGCCACCCTACTTTTTTAATTTATAGTTATGAAAATTCTGTTAAGAGGGTTGCATACCAGAATAAGTCTTTTTTCTAAATTATTTTTTAAATTAATTTTGGAAACTGTTAGGAACAAATGGAATGTACGAGGACCTAGCATAAATATTCTATTATTTGTTAAATTTTTTTGTATATATGTATGTTTCATTTTATGGAAATATGTCTGTAAAGTTTACCAGACCCTCTACAATTATAAACTTTAGAGACATATTTCCATGAAAGTAATATACATATACATAAACAATTTTTTTTAACAAAAAATAGAATATTTACGCAAGGTCATCGTACATTCCAATTGTTCCTAACAGTTTCCAAAATCAGATAACAAATAATTTAGAAAAAAGGCTTATTCTGGTAAGCAACCCCCTTAATGCGTTTAAAAAGGAATTCAATGTGTTCTATGTGTTTGAACAAAACACTTACGACAAAATGTCAAATTAGGAAAAGCAAAAAATGTTTGTTAGTATGAAATCGACTAACTGTTTGTCTTCTTTGACAGTTATCTAAAGTGCTAACATTATTTTTAAGAACAGAGGGAAACGTCAAATGTAGTTATGCAACAGACTGTGGTGCACTAAAGTGAAGATTTCGGTTCAATAAGCTCCTATATTACATGTAAGTCGTTTGACTGCAGTGCATTGCTGTACTACAGCGTAGCTACCATTTTACGTTTCTATCTGTTCTTAAAAACTTATGAAAACTTTAAATAATTGCCAATAAAAATGAAAAGAGTTGATTTCATACAAACAGATCGTTTTCTTCCTTTTCCTAATTTGAAATTTTGTACTAAGTGTTACGACTAAGAAGTTATAATTTTGGTTTTCATGAAAAATGTAGGTAAGATTTAAGAACACCAGTGGATAAAGCATCCATGACTTTCTTTTTAACCACATTAATAGAATTTTCATAACTATGAGATTTGAGAAAAAAAGTGGGTGACACTGACTTATGGACCACCATGTAGGCCTATAATTTTGAATAAGAGCTTCGTTTTTTATTTATAAAAATACCAGGATTCTAATAACTATGCATGCAATATAAAGGGTACTCAGACAACCGAGCATATTTTTGAGGAATGAAACGGTTCCTCAAAATTTTTTATTTTTCGAATTGCACC
>JAQGCC010001695.1:0-21958 GCA_034698905.1 Xestoiulus laeticollis | reverse complement strand
ATGCACGAGGTCAATGCTCAAACCTCATAAAACTCTAAAATTTTTACTTGCACAGTTGTCTGAGTACCCTTAATATAGTTGAGCCAAATTCAATTTTTTGTGGTGAGCTCACTCTTCTGACAATTAACAATTGAAACTTAAAAAAACACAATTTATCCAGAGATATTTGAATACGGCAATATACATGTACATGTATACAAAACTGTTATTATCCGTTAATCTCTCCACACAAAGTAATTAAGTGATACACGGTGATAACAATTTTTGAAAATGTTTATGCAATTTAGACATCATGATTATATTTCAAAAAATAAGTTTTTAGATCAAATGGGTGGAAATATTTAATTTACTGTGGTATGGCTTAATATAGCAGTTAGATGTTTAAATAATGTGCATGTATACAATTGTATACGCGACATGCTTAAACGCTTACAAAGTTATAAATAAAAATAGGCCGAAACTCGTACAAATTCGCTCCCTAGAGCATGTTTAAAATTGCGTATTATTTTCTTGTAATTGCATTGTTTTTCTCTAAGTATGTTATTGTGGCTGAAGCAAGGTTACTCTATAGTAAATTTTAATTTCGTTTTGAAAAACTAGATTTTTAGGTTTCAGTCAGAGCCGCTTATTAGTGCATGAAGCTGGAACGGAGAAGTAAAAAGGCGTAGTTTAAATGCATTGTATTTCAAATGATATAGAAACGAATGCTCAAAATTGTCTACAGAATTGCAAAAACAATGAAATTGATTCACTTCTATACATCATGTAGTAATCAAAGAGCGTTTTGCTTTGCATTACATTAACATCCTTTGAGATGATATTCAAATACTTTTTTCCACATCATTATTTATTTGTTTTCACGAAGGCAACTGCAATTTTCATTTCTTTTTTTACGTCGTAGGGCTTTAAATTTTCTCATATTGAGATATTTTCATTTGTTTTTTCACGTTTAGTTTCACAGCGTGAATGTAACGTGCAGGCTTTTCGTTTCTTTAATTAGGCCCAAGCGAGCTGGACCTGCTGTTTTTATTATAGCTTTTCATTGTTTTGTTTCCAAACTATAGGTTTTCCAGCTGTGGCTTCTATACACTATATCCAAAATGCGTTTCATTTCTTCCTTTATAAGGACTCGGGAGTTTTAATTTACATCCCAGTTCAAGGTACCGTCAATGTAGAACGATCTCTCGCTGATAATGGTCGTCATTTTGCATGGATTTGTTGATGAAAAATACGATTGAATTGCTAAAGAGGAAAAATGCAATGTTCCGCACCAATAACACCACATCATTAGACTTATGTTTATTATAGTGTCACATTGTACAGGGTGAGCACCCACTCTAGAATTTCAATGCAGTATCGTGCTGTTCCTTCAATTAATGCATACACTATAGGCTCCTTCGCGAAGACGCTTTTCCGCGTAATTAGATGCGCGCATAAACAGAGCATGCGTGAAGGAGACTAATGACTGCAATGATATTTCGACTAGTTAACAATAAAACCACTTTAATAACAATCATTTTAAGTAGGAAATTGGAAATTGTAGGTCCAGGTGACAAGAAGTTAGTGATACCCAACTTGGCTAGCCAATGATCATTATTTAATATTACAACAAGTCTGGGTTTCGGTTGCAAAGCCAGTGCTTTTTGTGGATTAAGTCGGTAGTGTGGAAATAACAGCCCTATACCGTTATTGCCCAAAATGCAATGAAATAAGCTTGGAGTATTATTGACTACATGCAGTAATGAACTCCAGCGAGATGTGCTGGGCTTTCTTAAGTGGAGCGATTAATCAAGCAAGATTGATTCTTCCATAAGAGGGGTTGATGCAAAGGTATATGTGACTACCCATGCACCCACCCCACATAAAACCTTAGACGGGTTCACCCCTTCTTCATATTGTTGTATGCGACAAAAAATCCTTTCTTATAAGAGCTATGAAAATAAAAGTACAGAAGCCAAACGGATTTTTGGTGAAGAGTTCATTTCGGATTCGAAGGAGAGATTCATCCAGCAGCTTCAAAGCAAAAGTAGCTTTTTGATCAATAGCAAAGTCATTTTTTTCTTCTTCACGTTTATAAGGCCTTGTATATATGCCGACAAATTCCCTCTAAATATTTATTAGACCTATATATACGAACGCTCATAAAATGGCGGGATAGCTGCGCCAAATTAGGTTGAGGCGCACCGAAAACTGGCGTTTGAATTTTAAATGAGAGTTTTTCCTCATTTTCGGGCAAATCCTCGTCGTTGCCCAAAATCCATATTTTAATGAGGTTTTTCTAGCGGTAAAAATCATTGAATGGTATTTAAGCATGTGCGTGGGAATTTATTGAACGGTCTTTTAAAAATCTACGCTTGTTTTGATCACATTCAATTTTTGGTAAACACTAAAGTTGCTGAGCAATGCCAAAATTTTCCATTTGAAAGGCGATCTAGCGCAATGAAATCGAAGGAGATATAGGAAATTGAATGCTTTGATGCACGATTCCGGACCTGATTTTTACAAATTCTTTACTGACCTTTGGCTGTATGGTGTGATCCTGATGAAAACAGCCTACATTCTGACAATGCTCTATAGCCTGCATCCACATTTTGTTCATTTCTTTATATTGTAACCTATTTTTTAATATTATTGTAGAATGCATATATATAAAGCACGATTTTCTGATTGAATAACAAAATTGAAAAATTTCAAGCTGTATCATATAGAAAAACAATGGGAGTACATTATGGAACATCTTAATGAAACAGGCAATGAGAACCATAATGCAACTAAATATTATTCTATGGCAGGAGTCAATAATACGATTTTATGAGACTTATGATCCCATTGCAATACTCAACAAGTCTTGTAATCTTCATTTGGGTTAACAATGGGATGATCCTTAATTTTATTAGCAATAGGTCTCATAAAAATATTTTTTTTCTTTAGAGCTATGTTCAAACTTCTTGATTTCAGAACCCCTTTATAACCTTATAAAATTAGTGTGAACCCATAAAAATTACGCTCATGAGCTTTTGTTTAATGTGGGTTATTTCTATTCATACTGTCTGAAATATTAATTATTGAATTTATAAAATACTAAAAACATAAATAGAACATCTATTGTGTGCCAACTTAGTTTTTTTTATACATCCCTGTATAATAAAATTTAAGATTTCAATTTAGATTAGAAACTGTATTTTTTAGGTATCAAAGACAGTATGTGGTGATCCGGCCGTGGACCTCAAAAAATAACAAAATCGTAGGGTGTTTCAAAAGCATTTTTTTTCATTGAGAATTTCAGTAAATATTTGTCCAAATATCTTACCGGAGTTTGTGGTTTGGCAAGTGGACTCTATTGATGTCCACTAAAGCTCATCAGTTATGGAAGCAGGCTGATAAGAAAGATCATAAATTTTGCCAGAGGGCCTATTTTTTATTGGCGCAGCGCTGCAACATATGACGATATGTTGCCTCGAATCATAGTTGGACGATTTTTCATAATATTCCCAAACGTGAAATTGGTTTACAAATATCTGCAACCATATAGCAAATTGTGACAGGAAAATTCAAGATGCATGCTTCGGTCGTAAATAGAGCAGGTATTCCCAATGGGATATGTTGGAGCATTCGTGGTATTCGATTCCTCCATTGGCTTATTTGGTTATTTGAAATATTCATTGGATAAAGATTAAAAAAATAAGATTTTACAAAAACATCAATGAGCCTTTACATGTATTGAAACATTAACAGACGCTATGGCATTCACAGCGTATATAATGAACTCTGGGTCTCGAATAAACCCCGGGTGTTAGGGAAATTCCATAAGTGCTCGCGCCTCACATTTTTCTGGTAGCTTCGTGCAGTGTATAGGGGATTCCCCTTATTATTGCAATACATGTATATATTTGGCAAATATTTGTCAGTTTTAATTTATTGATACCAATTTTGAGAGAATAAAAAATAAACCCCGGTCTCGAATAAACCCCAGGTCAACTTCGAGTATTTGCTGTATATGGTTCAACTGGAATATAATTACGGAAAATTATCAACAAGGGCCACTCGAACAATATTTGCAATACACATACATGGCCTACTTTGTGAAATGGTTTTAAATTGTACCAGGTCTGTAATTCTTTGTCTTCGCTCTTGCTTCTAGCATTATTATTTATTATAAAGCAAAGATTGATGATGTTTCGCCCTACGGTCATAAATTGAGGATATGTAATTTCAAAGCATGTTCGTTAATTCAGCTTTTAGTATTGATATTTCATCATCAGATGGAGCATTTTTATGCTTCAAAGATTTCTTTTTTTTTAAGGTTTTTTATTAGACGTGTATACATGTATATAATGCCAGCAACTCCAATCAGAGTGATTACTCTATATACAGACATTGCTCGAAGCGCTTTTGTGTTGATTTTGCGCATGCGCAGCAATATGGGCCCTTCTGTATTCACTCGTAGGATTTAACCTTTTAGTCCACCCCATATTCCCGCTTTTCGTTTCTCCCCTCTCCCCCAAGCAAGACCCCCACCCCTTTCCACCATTTTTTTTTGTCCAACTTAGTCATTTTCGTCATTGAATACATGGCAAAATAATGGGCTTTTTTGTTATGAAAGAGCGAGTCTATCTCTTCCTCAGCATCTATTAACACAATCCTAGACATGCTCTATATTCTCCGTGTCTTTTGTGCGTTCATGCTTGCATACGCAAATATTCAGCATGGCGTATAAATAACACGGATATATGGATCTGAAAATGCCCAAGAGTCAAGTACGGGATTGAAACCCACTCCGGTTGCCTAGCGACCATCTTCATGATAAACACTTTTAGAAAGTTTATGAAATCTTTATCTGTCGACACTTAGCTCTCTTTTTTTCTCATTGATAAGAAAATCTTCGCGCAATAGTGATCCATTAGCTAGAAATGTGAATTTCGGCGTATTAACAAGATGGCAAAATGTACTCTGGATCACTTTAAAACAGTTAATTGATGACAGGTAAGCTTTCAAAATAAAAGAGAATGGCCTCCCTTAGCAACTTGGCTCTGAAATGAACACTGTATATGGCATTCGAAGGAGAGAAATCCTAGCATTAAAATTGGATAACTTATTTATAGCTACAGTTTGGCCTATTAACTGAGGTACAGTAGAACCTGTCTAAATTAATACTCTTGGGACCTGGGAAAATATTATTTTAGACAGGTTATTATTTCAGATAAGTTCATGTGTAAACATGCTACGTTGTATACAGATGCAAAATAGTGAATTTCCCCTTTTGGATCCTTAATGAGACACTATATCTATTGGTGGACATTATTTACAGAGCTGAAAAATAGAGAATTTCCCTGTTTTTTTAATCCCTATACATATGTACATCTTGTAGATGAGTCAGGATAGTTATTGGGTGTCACAAGCAAAGTTTAATTTCCCTGCATCTCCCTGCCATCTTTGTTTACATGTTTGTTTTTTGCAGATCATTGTTGATATTACCTTAAAAAACCATTGGGACCAATAAAAAGTATTAAATATCACTTTATGGATGATTATTATTTTATACATGGATCCCAAATTTATTTTACACGGGATTATTTTAGACAGGCTCTACCGTAGCACTTTCAGTTATAGCTTCCTAGAATATACCTGAAAAAGTCAAGGAAATTTGACACGAATATTACATTTGTTTTCACATATACAGCTATCACAAAACTCATGATAACATTGAGCTAACCCTACATTTGTAGAAATGGGAATTCCCCTCTCATTTTAATTTGCTTGATACCAAGGTTGTCATCTGTAGTACAATTTGAGTGGCCAGAAACTGTTAGGCATATTGGCTTATTTTTTATTTTTCAGTTGCCAGGGCCCCTTGAAAAATCCCAATATGGCCCCATTTCGTAATATAAAAATACTGATGGTGGCACCATCACAGGGATGGACGTGACCTGCTCTCTTTTTCAATGAATTTTTGCTCGAAAATAATGCAATGATTGATGCTTTTAGAAATCGGACATTTTTGAAGAAGGGAAAATATAGCCAACACTCGAAGATTCATGTTCTCAAACAAAAAATGATGACAAATTGGTTTCTCCGTGAAGTAAAAAATGCTATAGCCTTTAGGAAGCTTCACAACCGTTATATTGATTTGAAAACAGCAATGCCCCAACATGTGGATATAATTTTTTTTGTATCTTGATGCCAACATGTCCATAGAGCAGTTTCCTTTCGAAATCATTTGGGAATCGGTGATTTCAATAAAAAAAAACTATGTTAAGAACCATTATGATCGTATAGCGCCATCTATATTGTAACTATTTTTTTACAATCAATACGAAGTTTGGTTATATACCTTTGGTTTGACACCGTTTTTTATCATTATAAAATGCATGTAACGATACATGTTTTATGCAACTGATAATACCACTGAAAACGTGAGGCGATTTACTAAGACCATATGAAATGATATCTATAGTGTGGGTGGCACAGATTTGGGGTGGGAAAAATCAGGTACTGTATCTCAATGCAGTTTATTGAGTTGTTCTACAGGGATAAATACAATTTGGGAGCAGTGGGATTCACATGATTCTAAAACCAAACCGTATATTACCAGGAAAATAACAAAGGATCGTATACTTAAACACATTATTTGATGACTTGTGATTTGAAAAATTCATTTTGATATATAGCTCTGGTTACTTTTTGAGAACACGAAGCTTGGCTTTGAGGTAAATTAATTAGGGTAACATTCAATAGGCTCCTTCACGCGAGCGCTGTTAAGCATAAGCCGGCAACGCTTTTCCAGCCTAATTAGATGTGCGCATGCGCTGTTCATGCGCGCAACTAATTACGCGGGAAAAGCGTTGCCGGCTTGTGCTTCACAGCGCTCGCGTGAGGGAGCCTAATGTTTTGGGCTTTAATGGTAACTTTAAGCCGTTTAAAGTAAGTTGAAAACTTCGATATGGCAGAAATTCACAAGCAATGCGCTGTCATTTTGGTAACGACGCTTCAATGAAATTCCATATCTATTTACTAGCAGGAAATCGTCCAATTTTTATTTCGTCAAGGACAAAATAACAAATGTGACCGGAGCTATATATTGAGCAGATTTTTGTCTTGTACATGTACATGTAAATGCATGCTATCAATTGAATTACAAAATAGCTTTTCAGCTAAATTGCTTTTTTATTTTCCGGGTATTTTTTATATATTTGTATGGAACTAATTCAAAACGAAACGTGGTTACTTATGCTTTAATTAATTATACAAATATATTGACTTACTTTCCCAAGTAGTACGGAAAAAAAGACAACCATGGGAATTGCACTAGTTTCACATGCATAATAATTTCATCATATTTTTGAGCATTAAATTGAATTTTATATATGATACAAAAACAAAAGTACAGTGAAATACAGGTGGTCACTATAGAGAATTTTTATAAAGGAAAACATACATGTATATGCATGCGGTAAAACCAATTTATGATAAGTGGTCACTATGCAGAGGTGGTCACTTTACAAGGTTTTGCTTTATATGACCATATCGAGCCACCCTGTATACATTATTTCATGAATAGGCCTACACGAAAACTGACTCTCCCTGATAGCATCGTAAAAATGCGGCATGGTTTCTGGAAATGAGTTAACATGATTTTACACAGCAATTTCCCTCCTCTATACGAAAAATGTCCCTTATCTAAAACCATGATTTCGTGCGTAGTGTTTCTCCCGTTGCCCATCCACGACATTATCTTCAATCATCGGGGGTTGTGATGTCTTAATTAATGACGATATCTTAATTGTGCAAACAGCATTCGTATAAGCCATTCGACGAAAGACGACTCGAATGAACACATCACGTCCACATTATGGATCATCCGCATTTCTCCCAATGGAATCGTACATCAGCGACTTGTTTATTAACCTCTAAAGTTAACCTTACTCGAAATTCTAGACATAATTATAAAGAGCGCGTTGAACCTCTCACTTTTCGCCATCTGTGCATCATGTGAATTTAAGGTAATATCAGATAACTCCTCATGGAATAGCCTTTTTGGTTCTTCTAGCTTTATCATCCCATGGTGCATATCTAGAAATGAATATTTATTTATGCCGTTAGCAAGTGTCCATTGGTCATTTTCATATTCATCAATCAGTGTTATTTAGCACGTGACTCTCCAAAAGTTTGAAATCTTTAAAATATTGATTTCAAATAGTTTGGTTTTCTTTTAAATTTCAGATAAGTGAGAATATACTTGATCACTATATCATAATGACAGTATATCATAATATACAGTTTTATGTGGTCATGGAAGTGTTAATGATAATTTCTATTGATTATGAATATGCGAAAGTAAAGTTAAACTTGAACCAATTTGCCATATCTTTTCTGAAATAAAAAGCAAGTTTAGTAAACTCATGATTGGTTTTAATTCAATTACCGCAAATTTGGTATCAGTAAATTAAAAATGACAAAAACTTACCAGAAAAGCATTTACAGTATCAATATTTTCTTTGCATTATATTTCGATAATAAGCTTAATCCCCTATTGCACAGTGCGAAACTACCAGAAATTGAGAGGGAATTCCCCTAATACTCGAGGTTTATTCGCGACCAAAGATCCGGGGTTTAATCGAGTGTTTACGGTATTCAATGCTTTTGGGGTCGAACATCAGATTTTTCAAAAAACATTTGTTTGCAGAAATCTGCATTTTTTTTATCCTCATTAAATTTGGCTTTGTCACGCATTTCATCCTCTCACCGCGTATCAATCAATCTTATCACGAATTTGTTCGAATTTTATTTCGTCTAATACAGGATAGAAATCGCGGTTATAATGTATGCTTTTACCACCACAAAAAAGTCTGGAAATAAATTCAATGAAGACTATTTATATAGTATGCATCAAATATTTATCTCCAGATGAGATGTCGTCTCAACTTGGCTGAATCTAACCGCATTGTTGAGTCCGCGAGCTAACGTTAAATGGAATCCTTTTTAGAGTTTACATTTTAAACCGAATTTTTCGTTTTATAACATTTTAGTTGATTTTTGAAGGAAAATTGCGCAGGAAATAGGAAATCGATCAACTCTTTAACGCATTTTCTTCCTTTTCATATCCCACTTTTGGCAAAATAAAGACTACCGTATACAGGGAAAAAGTGGAAATGTGATGGGAAGAAGCATTACCGAGTTTTATGTTATGCGTGATTGCCTATTTCATACGGGCAATATTGCTCATTTTTCACACCAGGATGCGTTTTTTAGCATTTTTCGATTTTGGAAAAGTTGGTACGGAGTGCAAATTGTCGTATGGCTCTATTATGCGTTTTTAGATAAGCGTTTTTCCAACTCGTTAATTACGTTTTTCCATCTTCATCTACTTTTCTGCCCTACTGGCTATCAATACACGCGATATTTACTTCGCCATTTCTAAAAAAAAACGAAAACACAAATAGGCCTAGAAATTGCCTTGTGTATGTTTACAAAGCCTTCTACTAAGCTTGCAATATAGGGCCTTTTACGTTTCCTTCCGTCTCATAAAAATAATGAGCTAAAAAAGATCGAGCTTCTAGATATCTAGTTACTCGTAATTTTTCATTAAGAAGTTTCGTAATTAATGAAAAATATTGATTAAACGCTTTTTATGCCTGTTACAGTTGAATTGATGGTGTGCCTTTTCGTGCTAGAACAAACAAAAGTACTTTTAATTAAACCTGGCATAGAGATAGTAAAATTACGGATATTGTAAGCTCGCTTTTAATTTTCTCCAAATAGTAAGAATATCAAGTTAAGTAAATGTAAATGAATCCATGCATTACTTTTTTTTTATGAAATCTTATAAATTATAAATTTCTAATAAAAATGCTTTTTGAAATACTTGTTTTGTTTGACTTGTGGGTTATTTCGGTATATAATTTTACTTTTTAGTCTAGCTAATTGAACTGAGCATAGAAAAAATAGTGAAACCACGAATTTGATACTTTTTTATTTTTAATCCTCCATCAATTGATCTATTTACACATAAATGAGCATACTCAACATTTACATGAATACGATTTAGACAAGTATTTGTAAGGGAATATATAATGGCATGTTTGCATTTAATTAGGGATTTGTAATCAGTAATGGATTGCAAATTTACACGTTTTATTCGAAGCTTAATTGCTGGAAAATAAGGATTGAAGAGGGTTTTCAAGTAAATACAACTTGCTGCTTGGTTGAAATAACGCGCTTAAAAAAAGCATACAGGGTGCTTATGATGATTTATAGCTCAATTCGGTTGTGATATTAATAGAAAAAAAGCTCACCAGTATAAAAACGTCGGATTACTGATTGTGTCTTATTATCGCAGGTCGGATTACCGAGGCTTAACTGTCCCAGTACAGTAAATATCATGAGTATAGTGAAAATGGTTTGTTGAATAACTGCTGAGATGTGCTTAAAACGAAATATTTCATAAAAAAACATCACTCAATAATTTATAAAAATAAAGTTTACTTATGCCAAGAATCAAATAATTTTTTATTGACTTAACATACCCCTCAAAATTCCTCCTCAAACCCCTTTTATTATTTATTAAAGGTCGGATTACAGAGGCTTAACTGTCCAAGTACATGTAGTAAATATGAGTAGTGAAAATGATTTGTTGAATAACTGCTGAGATGTGCTTAAAACGAAATATTTCATAAAAAAAACATCACTCAATAATTTATAGAAATCAATGTTTACTTATGCCAAGAATCAAATAATTTTTTATTGACTTATTACATCGCCCTCAATATTCCTCCTTAAACCCCTTTTCTAAAAGATTGGGAAACCATGAAGCCATTGCGGTTTCTGGTATAAAGCGCCTGTGGTTTATGTCGATATAAGCTACGTTGCAAATGAGCGAATTTTGGTAAATTTGGCAGGAATATCGATGAAAGCAAACGCGATGATATAGTTTTTGACGTCTGGTAAGAATTAAATAAAATCCAGATGTTGCGTCTACTTGGTTCGTTAATTCTGGCAGCTGGCCATGATCTCCATCAGGGATTCATTTTACATTCCCAACATTTTTCAGCGGTATAAAAGCGAATTTGCATAAAACGAAGACCATCTGGGAGAACTATAAACAATCGAAGGAAACTGAATCATGCATTGATCCGGAATAATTTGCAAATTTGTGTTGACTTACTGCAACGTATCGTTCGGATTCCCATCAGTTCACTACGAATTATTTTATTGCATTTGGTCTTTTTAAAGTCTCCTATAGCCTGGATTTATTTGATTGTTTTATTTGAAGTGACATATATAATACTTGAATGAATACATAATTTATCTGCATTTCCTAGCTTTTTTCCCAGCAATTATTTCGATTGTTTTGTGTTAAAAATCAAATGTAACCCTCTGATTACTACCTTGTTTTTGAAACCTCAATATCTGTTTGACCCCAACAAGTTTTAAACTTATATCTATCTAATATCTAGGATATAAATATAAAATATCTAAGCTTGGCTTATTTGAATTAAATGAATCATGAAATTACTAAAATGGCTTTTCATCAAATGAAGGTTTTATTTATTTGGCATAAAACGTACAAAGTGCAATCAATATCAATAAGAAATGAAATTTGTTGGAACCTATTCATAAAAATAGGTTTTGTAAATGTTTTGTCGTTATAACTACATTATACGCCTTATGCATACAGCATAAGATGCCTTATATATACAAACATACATGTACATGTATATAAGAAACAAATAAGCAATAACAATTTTTCAGAAAAGAAATGACAAATAATAGAAATGTTTTCTATTTCATTAATTATTAGATAAATCATCATAATTGCAAATTGCGAAATACTTACATGTAATTGGCATATAGAACATGCAGTTAGGACTATAGATACTTTAAATTTTACATTTGCATATCTAATATTTCAAAAGGTGCGTCCACACCAAGCAAACATTTCACGAAACTGGAAACTGGAAACAGTTTCCGCTTCCAGTTTCACAAATTACTTTTCTTGAAACTGATTTTATGAGATAGTTTCACCTAAAAAACGGTTTCCGATACAGTTTCTTTGGATCCAGCAAGTGGCGGTCCACATCAAAGAAAAAAACAGTTTCAGAAACTTGGGTATCAGAAACGCTGTGAAACTGCAGTTTCAAGTTCCAAAATTTTCAGTTTCCAGTTTCATGAAACTGTTTGCTTGGTGTAGACGCACCTTAAGAATACCAACATATTGAAACCAATATTTTAAACATGCATTTTAAGCACATTTAGACCTCAAAGTGGTCATCAGAGGATTAATCCATGTTTATCCTAAATCCAAAACTATATATATACAAAATAGTGGTATTTCCCCCTAAAATTTAATGTCCTTTTCGAGGCTTGTAAGTTGTACAACATGCATTATCTCCTCACATTTGGCTGCTGAAATATCGACTTCATGTCATAAATATTAGATGCAGGTGGATAACACTTTGCAGCTACATTTGCATCAATTTCTATTAAGCCAGTGACAAGTTTGATTAGGTAAACTTGGGTAATTGTTAGCTTCAACTTTCTTACGGCGTTGACGCTTTGCTAATAAGCTTTCTAAAAAAAAAGCTGGTTTTGCTTGAGCGCACGAAATTTGTAGTTTATCATCTTAATTTTCAACGTATTTACCTCGCAAGTGCTTCAGGATTTGCTCGATATAACTCCACTAAAATATTAGTTTACTGGGCTCGCATAATTTCCCTCAAGGATAATAGATGCGCGAGAGGATATTACGTGTCAGTTATAAACAAAATTTGCATGCATTAAAAATATATAGGACGATTTGTATGTCGCAGTGTTTAAAAATTCGTTGCAAAAGATGTTGACTCTTATCAGAATGTAAGGACCCAGAGGCTTGGAAAATGTAATGCCAACTAAAAAATTATTAGGCAAAAAAAATATCTTGCACTATAGATATGGTCTTCGGGTTTAATAAAATGAAGACGTTTTAATTTTGGCGTTATTGAATTTTTCATTGCCTATAAAAAAGACGTTTAATTCTTATTTTCTTGCGCTCGATGCACAATGACTTAATTATTATTAGTTTTTCCTATATCGGCTGAAGTGAAATAGATGCTTTAATGGCAGACTGCTGTTCGAAGCCGATGCCAAATATTCATAGGTATTTTCTTGCTTGAAATGGAGCGAAGGAAAGCTATAAATTTCGAGTATTACACGGTCCCATATATATGCTCAAAGATAATAAAAATGACTTATTATAAAAATAAATATACGGTGTCAATATTGATTCGCCTTCAGTTGCTAGGAACGAAGTAAAGGACGTTTATGTCAAATAAAGTGTATAAAATAAAAACCAAGAGAAAATAAATAAGCGAAGAGTGAAATAAATTGCTAGGCTTTGGAAGACGGCCTCTAAAAATAAGTCATAATAAGAAACAGCGAAGAGGTTGTTGTTGTGGGTTCTATGTATTGAGATAAAATAAAAATTATAGACACCATGTTTTCAAAACATAACTCCATTTTGAAACAATTTCAACCGATTTTGTTCCCTATAAGGAAATACGTCATTGGTTACTAACCACATTAAACATACCGTACACTTAGCCACTTAGTCGTAATTTCATTTAAGCATATTTTAGACTTTTCGTGTCAAATCTGATAGGTTGTCAATTAATGAAATATTGGTTTTTTCATTTATGTAATAATGGTTTGGTTAAAGCATACAGAGCGCTCCTACTACGTGGTTAGGTAGTGAAGCCTATAGTTGGCTATTACTGAACAATCTCACTGTATGGGACCATATTGTTCATTGAATTATGCAAAAATCCCATTGTTATCCCTATTGAAATTATGAATCTTGTTGAGTATGCTCTTATTAGAGTGGGATTTCATGATAGACTTATGGCATCTCCCATAGAATCCTTATTCCTATAGAATAAAATCCTTTTGGTATTAAAGTCTAGTTTATTTGGTCCAAATGTTTGTATCTATACCACTATTGTCTAACCTATTATGTTCTATAGTCAAATTATTCTAATTGTCTCTCATGAGACCACTTGATATTTTTCCCCTAGGAACTAAAGTTCATTTAGTTAGTCAAAGATAAGTGTAGGTTAATTCAATTGTGTTGTGTTCCAAAGCCTTTGTAATTCTATAAAAATACCACATATAAGGTTCGTTAAATTGTTTGAAATGTAATATGGTTGCAGATCATTGTCTTAACATGAGGATGTCAAATGTTGATGCTAAGAATCAATGCTATAAGTCAGGATAGGGACAACGAAACATTAAATTGATGTTGGATGCCTACACTTCCCTTGCAATAAATAGGTTACATATATAATGGCATTAAATCCTCTATACTTTATTAGAATTCTCCTTACACTGTACATAGAGTAAAACAAACTTTAAATTAATCAAGCATATGGGTGAAAAGGGAGTTTCATATTGGTTATCAATAATAATGCAAAGATGTAATTTTGACAGAATATTGTTGGCAAGTTTACAATGTAAACTTCGCGTGTCAAGTCTTTGCAACAATCAATAGATTGCATAGTTTTGAAAAAGTGAGGATTCTGATTCTAACATGACATTTTTACACCTTTTGTAGAGTACCGGTTTTAATTTGGACCTACTGAAGCCCTTGTTAGCTAAACGTCGATTTATAAAGCAGTAAACCAATAATAACATGAACCTGGAGACAGGATGCGACAATTTCAATTCCGATAATAACATGACGCTATAGTGGCACAATTGTGCTTGCTTAAGCTGTTTCTACACTTGTTCAGACCTTTGCTAGTGAATGTACAAGTTGAGCTTCAGATTGATCTGGATTTGTGTTTGTGCACTCAGCGTCTTTTTCCTCGTCTTTCCTCCTTCTACTATGAACTTGTAATTGAAAACAAGACGAGCTTACAATGAGGTTAACCTCAATTTTATCAGGAAGTTAGTCTCGGTTCTATAAATACACGTTGTTGGTTTACTGCAGAGAGTTATATTATGCTTTCTTGTTCATCTTGTGGAAATCTTTGTAATACCACGGGGTGATGGAAGGAAAACTGCTATTGGAAATTAGCCAAACAAGCCATGGGTGCATGCATCACTATGTGGGATATTCATTTGAAAAGTTATATTGACGTACAAGGAGAATTCTTATCGGATTTTTGCCAGATGAGCTAGGATTTTTGGGGTTGAGTTAAGGGATTTTATATCTTCTAAAATGGAGTTAGTTGATACCCTATAACACGAAAACGGTTTGGATATGCAAATAAGTAAATGTCTGCATAGCTTCTTCTGTAAAAATAATCAACTGGATCAAGTTTTATAGGTTTTTTGTTATAATATGGGTTTTACGAAAACTTGGATTTTTTTTTTAGAAATTTTACAGAATTTTTTTTGCATACATGTATTTGTTTTCTAACTTATATGGTTATAGATCCGGTCACGTCTTTTATCCTATCTTAGACGAAATATTAATCGGACAAATTGTTTAAATAGTTTAGTTATGAAAACATCGAGTGACGATCATTTCAGCGGCAAAATATTTATCCACAAGTATGGATCTATGTGTTTCGACTTGGCTGAAATTTAGAAGCTGAATATCCCAGTATTATTGCAACGGCGCATCATTTACATCACGTGTTCAGTGGTCATAAAGAATTAATTTCCTTCACTTTTATTTCTGGTTTGCAAAAAATTGTTATCCTCTTAGGTTTACGTGATCACATCATATTTTATCCACTTGGCAGCTAGGAATATAAGCAGAAATTATCCGATTTTAAAGCCTAGTCTACACTTAACGTTTTGTCGTCAGTCTTACATGATAATGAAGACAAAACGATCACTATGACGACCTCTGATATGATCACTGACAATTAATTAATATAGCGTTACATTTAAACCTTGCTTTCAGTTATCATCAGAGATCGTCAGTGATCTTTTTTCGACATTTTGTCGTCATGCAAAACTGACGACAAATTGTTACGTTTAGAGAGCGGGTTTAACACAAGATTAAATAAATATGCGATCTTGGCTTATGTCCAAACTATACCATATTTTGGTTGATTTGAGGTTTGCTTGCCGATATTCCACAACCATCCTTATAGCTACTGAATCGTACGGTATTAATGTGTTATTTCTATAGACATCAAATGCATAGCGTACTAAATCCCAATACATATTGATTGAATATTCAGTTTTCGTAAAAGAAAAAAAAAATTAATTCCAAAGAAAAGAAACTTCTTTTACGAAAGATGCTTCGAGATTTCTTTGCTTTTTGAATTACTTGCATGAATCTTTGTGTGGGAGAAATGCAAGGATCGCTGTTGTTAGCCAAGTGACACGATGATATATGAATGCCATTTAGATTTGCAAAAGAAACCAATAGAAAATATCAGTGTTAGAGCTATACATGTACTAGGAAGAGACCTTTTTTGATCTTTTTCTTATTCCCATATTACCTCATCTCAAAAAGTGCCAGCGCATTACTTTCAAACATTTCAATGTCGTATAATTTGGCGAACTCATACATTACTAACGCTTGTATATAATCAACTTATTTAAGGATTATGCTTTATACTTTCTGTGGATTTTTCTCATAAAATGACGTCCATTCTTTCCTAGACGTTCTTCAAAGGCGAATCAAGATCAATTTAAAATTTCAAAAATAAAAAATGATGAAAAAAGAAAGATATTTTATTTCGTTAAGCTCAGCAGTATAAAATTTCTCTTGATTTATTTCCTTTTTACTGGAACCTCATTTTTGTCGTTTAATATAATTGCTGTAGCCAATAGGTTTTCGTTTTTACGATTAAAATATTCAGTCAGGATATAAAATAAGAAATGGTAATTTCAATTGGAAACTAAAAATCATATAACTGCAATTTTTTTTTTGGAAATTGTATTTTGGTAGCCATTTGATGTCATTATGGTTATGTACAGGGACTATTAGCCTATAAGCAGTTTTCCAAACTCAATTAATTTTAAAAACGGTTACGAAAAATAGTTTTTCCAAAATTACTAAAAGTATTTTTCAAAAGTTTGAAATTTTTTAAAATCCCTCTAGGCTATATTATTCAAGAAGTTTATTGTCATTATGTTGCAACCTTGCAATGAAAACAGTTTATAGTTAGCCTAAGCATATAAAATCATAATCTCACCCTGTAAGTTAATTATTATGGTATATGAAACCATATGATCTACCCACTTTATAATTAATTAAAAATGGCTTAAAACAAGCAAATTTAAAGAAATTTATTTCAATTCAGTGGGAGTTTGGTTTTGCTTCCCTTAAGGGCTGGTTGCACCAACTGAGGTGAAAATCTAAGGTTTACTAACCTCGGGTTAGCTGTAACCCTTGATAAAACAAGCCAGGGTTATAGAACCCATGTTCCAACATGCAGAAAACAAAATGGCCGCCATATAATTCTAGAATATTAACCTAAGGTTAATCCTGCCTACTCGCTGGGTTAACCTTTCGCTAAATTTTCCCCTAACCCACACTTGTGCAATGCAAGGGTTGGTTAACCTAGTGCTATGAAGCAGGTTAACCCTAGATTATTCTTCACCTTTGTTGGCGCAACTGGCCCTTAATGTTTTAAATGACTTTCAAGTCCCATCCATAAATATTTCCACGTCACCTAAAAAATATTCTTCTCCTAAAAAAGTTACCAAGGGGCAATTCACTGAAATATTTTTTCTTTAAATATCGATTGGAAAATCAATGTCTTCATCTTGATAGAATCTTTTTTAGATTTTGGCTAAATGCATTGACGTATTGTTCTTCGTGCATTTTTCAACCATCAACACTCAAGAAGTGATCTCTCCTAAGCTTTAGGTCATACTTTTAAACCATTATACGTATCTTGACGAAAGTATATATAAGCCTCTAAAGTGCTCGCATTATTTCCAAAATACATGCATGGTATTCTAAAACTTTGACTACGTTTTTTATAGCACTTTATTTCCACCACGTCAAATGTTGGGTTTGAACAATTTCATAATGTGCTGCTGCCCTTAAAGTATAGCAAACACTACGTACATGTAAGCACGAATGAACAACGTATTTACAAGGGACAGCCTGTGAATAAGTACAGTTGGGACCACTCGATAAGGGAAAATATTGGCACCTAGGGAGGCATCGTGCATGAGCAAATTCGCAAGGTATTATATAGAAATTATGTTAACGGGATTTAGTACAACTATAGCACTTATCTTACCACTTGATTGCAACTACGCTTGATCAGTATATTTTATACTCTGATAGTTGAGGTGGTGAGCGTTTTATAACGTCATAAAGTAGATGAGTCTTTTGTCCAACAATGAAAATCGATAACACTGGGACACCCTGTACGATTGGTTTTCAGACCTCCTGTAACCTCTATTAAATTCATGAGCTTTTTCCATTTTGTTACCCTTTATATATACGTTCATGTTTGAAATCGTTGCGGTCGTTTGTCAGCTTAATGTTCATTTGTCCAGCTATCGATTTTAACTTTGGATTAATTTTTCAATCAGTTGAACAGCATAGGGGATGCTGGGAAATTACGGGACTCGTTCCCATGGCATTCAGAATTTCGAATAACTTTAATTGACCACTGGATTCACAATGTTGTTCGGCAATGCTTTAGTTCAAATATTGCAATTTGTTCACATCAGAGTACGAAGTGTATGTCCGAATCTGTGGTATAGGGCCTATAAGCGACATTCAATGATTAAGTCCATGGACCCCCACTAAGCTGGGGGCTGATAGGAATTTAGTCTGAGGGCTCTGGATTAAACAGGGGAATGGGATGAACAGAAGACAAAAAAAAGACATTATAAAATATTGATTTTTTTTTAATCCTTTAGACAAGAATGTAGAGCATCACCCTGTCCAAAGATGCCAATGGGACTGGTCTTGGGACCCTCTTCAGGGTGTGGAGACCATGTTCTGGTGTATTAGAAGGACATGGACATTTGGGAGAGCCTTTCATGAAATATGGTATAAACTTTACTAAAATCCAAATAGTTTTCAAATTTTTGATATACACTATTTTTGTAAGGATGATATAAAAATGCTATTAATATTAATTGAAAATGTAATCATATTTTTGTGAGTAAAACTTACAATGGAAGCTATATTTTTTTAGCAAACCTTACATTTGTTGGTAATGATATGGATCTTGCTGAAATATTGCTAGAAACAATCCTACATTTATTCAAACAGGACTTTTAAAAATAAAGCAGAATAACATTGGTTTAATATTTGGACTTATATGAAAATACTAAAATTAATTCCAAAAACAAATATTTCAATGTTATTTCAACTTCAGTTGTTTGTTTTTGAATAACACAAACAATATATAAGTCTTTCTGAAAGATCTCCGTTTTATTTTTCTTGAATTGAAGAAGGCTATTCAATTACCATATGAAAATAAATTATCAATTTTGATAACATAATAAAATATCATTAGATGAAATTTCGCTTTAGTGAAATGCAGTTTTATTGTTATTAAATGCACGTCAATAAAACGAAAGATGAGATGTTTTGTATGATTCTTATGTTACTGAATTTTTTATCACATAATGTAAATAAAAACATTGACTGTTGCTAATCGTAATATTTTGAGTTTTCCTGGTTTATCGTGCTGTAATCTCAATATAGGGCTCATTGTCGTTCTGTTCCCTTAGTGCCCATATTAAGGAGGGTAAATACTAAATCCCCCTTGTGCACATCTTGTTTTCCTTGCTATTGTCTGCGACTAAAATACCTCTTGAAAAGCGGATGAAGTTGGCATCGCTATTTTATCGTTTAAAACAGAGGGAAGCGTTTGACATTCTTAAGTCGACCCCTATCTTTTGCCTCTGCACTTGAGTATAGTAGTCATGGATTTGACGTTTTGTTTAAGAAACGAATGATGAACAATGCCTTTTAGCTTTTTTTCTTTTCTTTACAAACTTGACTTGAATTTATGTATTGAAATACGTACGCTATATAGCTTAAGCCTCGTGGTGTCTAGCTTTCTGCACCAAATGCTTTGAATATAAGATAGTCGAGTGAGTCATAACTTGCAGACGTACTCGAAATTACATGAGCTTATGACCCCTTAGCACTTCGTGTCAAATAGAATCACCTTTGGTAAATGGATCCGGCGTTAGCATTTCATTTTTGGAGATTCAATGAGACGTGCATCATCCCATCTACTCTATGGATTTTACCTATATACCTAATTGTCATTGAAAATTTCGTTGACCAACTGGGGGTCTATTTGACCTCAATTTTTTTTAAGCATATGTGATGACAATTTGAATTTAAACTAATTATGAACTTATTAAAATTGTTTATCATGAAGAAAACGTTTCATTTATTTAGTATAGCATGCAAAATGCAATTAATGTAAAGCAAACTATCAATAAAAAAAATGCTGCTATTTCATAATTGAGACATAATGCTGCTAATTCATCATCAGAAAAGTCATCATGGCCACTTTCACAAAACGTGATTCTTCCAGGTTTAATACATGTAGTAACGGTCATAAGCTTAAAACATGTACCTGTCCACTAACTGAAATTTCCAAAAAATCAAACTATTGAAATCAACATTTTTAAGATTTTAAACTCTTGGGTCTTATAGAGCCCAAGGTGGTCATCAGATGATTTAAGCAAGCCTCATGAACGGTTCAGTCTCATGCAAATGGGACGCCATGCATTCCCTTTTGTTAGCCTGCCAACGCCATCTATGTACATATATGGCGAAACTGAGGGGAAAAACCATGGCGTGGTAATCGTAATTGGCCCTGAGAGGTGAAGCCACGTGCCAATTGCAAGAGAGCCTATGGCACTGCTCGCGTGAATCTTTCTGCAAAATATGTCTAATGTATAGCAATGTCAGAGTCGTAAAACTTAATGTTCTGTGAAATGGTAACTTTAGTACTTGTATTTCCATAAAAGAGCAAAAACTGTATTTTTTTTTTCTGGTCTAAATTTCCTATTTTGCATCAATTGTCGAAAGAGAAAGAGCGAATACTGTGAGCAACGATTTCTTTTACACCAAAAGAGCATTTCCACGGGGAAGGACTGAAAATTAAGCAATTTATATTTAGCTGTTTCTGCTTAAAATCTTTATAACTACATAACGCCCGAAAGAGGAAAACAACGACGTAGTTTTCACATTTAGCGAGCAGCTTTTTTTCTCTAGAACATGACTATGGATTTTTTTTCTTGCATCTCAACGCCTTTTGTTTTTCTTGAAGGGAAGATACATTGGCATGGGTTTTATATTTGGGTAATTTTCTTGCAAAAAGTGGCATCTCTCAACGCCTTCAATTGTTCCATTGATGGGAGACTATGGACCACAACTTGGCGCTCAATTAGACCGAATGCAGGGTGTTCAAAATGTTGACAAATAGAAAAGTTTTGAAATTCAAAAACTTAAGAACCTTTTTCCCCAATCTTGGATACCATTATGATTATTATGACATCTTTAAGAATAATAATGTACATTGGGGCATGGTATTATTTTGTTCATATGGAATATATGCATGCTTACATGTATATCTGTATCCTAAATTTTATAAGGAACTCTTAACTAATTTTGGAATGAGTCCCTTATTATCATTTCTTCAAATAAATGTTATTTATTTAAGCTATTATGGATACAGTTAACACAATTTTGAATTAATTTTAAACATTTGTACGAGATGTTATCACTTTTCTTAGGCCACCCTGTATATATAGTGGATTTAATGGAGTTAAGTGACCACTATCCTTAACCGGACTATTAGGGCCGTACAAGAAATGAAATATTTTAGTGTGAAAAGTGAGTAAATGCTCAAACATAAGAAAGTACTCACCATCTTGTTTTAAAATAAAGTAGAAAAAAAGACGAAATTTATATTATAAAAAAGCGAAAAAAAACCGCATAATTTACATACACTGCAAAGCAAAAAATCTTAAAATAAGATTCGTTACTAGCTTAATATCTTGTCCACGAAATAAGATGCTATGA
>JAQGCC010001694.1:0-21975 GCA_034698905.1 Xestoiulus laeticollis | reverse complement strand
AAATTTGCATATTTCGGGGTTTTTATCACGAATATCAACCCCCGAGAACAAAGGAAAAAACCGGATGAGGTATGTATGTTACTATATTTACATCTTTTGATATGTCAAATTTTCGATAATAAGATAAAGCAAATTTGCAAAACCTTCTGATACAAACAAATGAAACACCAAGAAATTTGCACATGATCAACAGAGATTAATAACGTGCTTATAACTCGATTCTGCATCACGTTTTTGAAATTCTCCCCTTTAATGACACATTATAAACCTTTTTCAAAACTCGAAAAGCAAAAGCACTCTCAAAAACATCAATGTTTCTCATGGGTGTTCCAACTCTGGATTCTGTGTGATTTTCTGATTCAAGGCCTGGTAATGGGAAAGCGTTTTTGTTTTATGGAGTTTTTATGAAAAACCTGTTCGCCTGAGGTAACCAAGACTAAACTTGGAAACCATTTTTTATATCAACTGTATCACGGTCACCTATCTGGTATCTCATGTTTGTCAGCTCAATAAGTATAGTGTGAAATATCTAGGGATTGTTAATTAGTCCATATAACCCACATTTAAAGCATTACATTTTGAAATATCAAATTAAATTGCATTACGAAATATAGGCCTACATGTGTGTGCATTTGACAAATGGCTGGATTAAGACTGTTGGCCTGAAAAATTGTCTTAAATTATCTTTAATAGTTTATTCAAGATAATGGAGATACTTGATATTAGAATAAGTTCGTTTTTTAGGACCATATAATCAATAACAGAATGATTCCATGGACCTCTATGATGTCACATATTGTATAGGCCTATTTGGATTTCAGTATATCCTTATTAATATTTCGTTTAATGCATTTTGTCATTTTAGCAAAATCATACATGTAGATATTTTTTTAATTAAAAAAGGACAATGGGGCGTATTGAGATACTGGGAATTTTACATCAAGGGCATATTAAGCATGACGTAAATTCATCTCTATTCAATTATTCCTGTTTTCAAACAATCTTTTCAAGAATGAAAAGCTAGTCTGGTGTAAAGATTAAAAGATTGTGTTTATGATCACTTTCCTAGAATATAGCTTACACTTGTTGTTTCAGTATTATAAGAAAGGGCAACATGATAATTATAAATTTTGATTATGTTTAAAGATATACAAGCTTGCGAAATATCGTATTTTTACTAGTTCCTTCCTTGAAAATCCCATGGGGAAGAAGATATCATGCATCTAGACTTTAATGAAATTTTAAGAAATGTTGTGGACTAGTAGAAAGGTATAATAGAAAGGTAATTAATGATGAACGAAATTATTAAACATGATTATGAGATGCAATATGTAATTTATTGGGTTCAGTATAACCATTGACGTATATTCAAGCTTTTTTATTGCATAAGCGGTTTACACTGACCAAACACCAGCATTACTTGGTTACCCTTGAATTGAGAACATAAAGGTTGACCTGATTGAAATTATGGAAAATTTTCCAGGCTTTCAAGTATAGAGGTGCTAAGACTCATTAATGTTCAGTTTTTATTAATCGAGGGTAACCTTATGAAGGTCGATTAATAGCAAACCTATCCTGAGTTTTTTATCTTACAGATTACGGATCTAAAAGGGTTTTCGTGTAAAAAGCTTACTTTTGTTTTAGTGCTTTTACTACGTTTTTTGGGACTGGTACTGTTTTAAAAACTGTGTTGCTGTTTTGTGAGCATTGAATTAGTCTTAGTCTTAATATATATTTTTCAGCTATTTAATCTTAAGATTAATGATTTAAGCTTTTTTTTGTAAAGTGTCTGTCTTAGTGATAGTCTTATTTTTAGTATTCATGGAGCTACACATTTGGAATCCAGACCACTTCTGAAACCACATTTTTGGAAATTCTATGACCTGACCATTATAAATGTTAATTGTATATGTTATTAAAAAATACACCAAATTTTTTTTACCTTTATTTTTGAATAACACTGATATTTTTTCTTTGCATTTGGTCCTCATTTTTAAATACACGTGTGATGTCTCACATAAAATCAGGGGTGGTCTTCTAAATGAAGTAATTGCAGCTTTGTTTTCCTTTAGATCAGGTAAAAATAATATTCTTAAGAATAGAAGACTTTTACACACATTTTACAGAAGCCAGTGCTTAAGACTTTAGATAAGAATATCTCAAGATTTAAGACTTAGACGTAATTCAGAATCAATTCTTAAGACTTTTAAGAAAAAGACATTTACTTTTTTGTAAGTCCCCACTTGTTTGTTTAGTTGATATAAAAGTACATCCAATTATTTTATTACACATTATTGAATAATTATATTCACATACAATGTAGAACACATTGGATGATATACTCATTCGTGATTGCATACTAAGTATGGCTATAGATACGTGTTGTAAACACTTTTACATGAAAGTTCCTATAGTTTCAAGAAACGTTCGAAATTTTTACATGTTATTAGCTGTTTAAAGGATTGATATTAAACAGTTAAGTAGATAGGATGAATAATAGAATGTAAAAATAGTGAGATTAGATAAAAGGATAGAAAATGGGATATATTAAGCAGAATGACCAATCAAAGATTTAAATGGAATATTGAAATGCAATTTTAAAGTATTAATGGATTTAGGTGGGTTCATATCAGACTCTTGGATTCAAATTACAAGTGGTGTTGAGGATGCATCTAGCGCTATGGGAGAATGGACATTATGCATATTTCGAATTCTGGTGCAAGCCCATTATTATCTTTAATTAGCTTTAATAATAGGAGCTCCTTGTATACATGATAGTTTAATATTTCCTAAATATGCATTGCATTCATCTTTTTTTTTTTTATAAAAAAAATGCTTTCCATCTGGAATCTAGGGCGAACTGGAATGCTTCTAATAGGAATGTTCTCAATATGAAAATAGTCCTGTACATGTTACCATTTGATGTTCGGCAAGATGCCTATCATTGCCCTTGATAACTTGGTTTATGATCGTGAACAATGATGTATCGGCATTTTGATTAGGATTATTCTAGGGCAGATTTCAAGTTTCGATGAACATGCTCTCATTATACTGTAATAGCGAGCTATAGGATTCAACTAGATTCTGGATTCATATGCAAGGGATAACACCTGTTATAGCATTAACCCTGGGAACATTCTGTTTTACAATACTCAGGGTGTAAACATGTACATGATTCCCAAGGCATTCTCACTTTTCGAAGGTTGTAATTAAATTAGACCTTAGTGGGAATGAAATCATTTCTGCAAATGTTTTTTTTTCTTCTTCTTAAACTGTCCTGGATAGCTTGATTTCCGAAATATATTACAGACGGTATTATTCCATTGTTTTAAATATTTATTATAGTTATTATTTGTAAGTGTATCTTTTTCAATCCTTGCAACTAATTAAGTCTGGTGAGTGCCCACTTTCTCGAAATTTTACAAAACGTACTTGATTTACGTGAGAATATTGTTTTGCAAAAATATCATATATGTGATTCCAAGATATGTTTAAGGTGATTTGAAGAAATATATTAACAGTTTAATGCACTTTTCATCCAGGTTAATACTGCATTTTAAGGCCTTGGTATTGAAGGGCAAACATGCAATAATCTGATTGAAGGTCTTAAAGTTCTGTGTCTGGAGACTTCGATTTGGAAAAGCAATTGACCTAGTCGTTGCTTCAGGGAAGGCTTCTTGTTCACTTGTACAATTTTGAAACCAATCTACAGCTTCAGAAAAAAAAAGGAATTAAACGTTAATTATATGTATTAGGTTTTTGTTGCAGATAGAGCTTTTTTTTGTTTAATAAAGTGGGATTTTATAGATGTTTCTTAAGATGTGGGTATGAATTTATAATATCTATGGCGTTGTTTTCAAATGGAAAATTAACTATAATAATCAAACCAATTTTGATAATCATAGTTAGAAGAAGACAATTTGAAAACAAATTTTAAACGAATGACCTTATTTAGCAAATGAAAACGAAGGTCCCTGCAATGTCCTGCCCCTATTTTTTAAAATTTATCTTATGCTCAATAATTCTCAAGTTTCATATTTTCTGATTACATTTTTTATTTTAAATACATTCGTTTTGTACTCAAAATAATTTTATATTCTCGTAAATCGTATGCATGATTCAAGTCCTTTTAGTGGGACAGAGAAGCAAATAATTGTGTATTTTGTGATAAAAGCATGGTTTTTAAAATAGAGCTTGTTGAATAAGTATAAAACTGTTTTAGATACACACTAAAAACGTTGGGTTAAAATGCAACCCAATATTGAGTGCTATATGGATATACCAACATTGGGTTAACGTTGGGTTGAATTTAAGTGTAACAACTAAATGTTAGGTTAAAGCTACCCAACGTTGGGTCACAGTTATTAACACAGGTTACCCAACGTTGAGTAACATTTGGTTGTTACACTTAAATTCAACCCAATGTTAACCCAATGTTGGTATGTCCATATACATGTAGCACTCAGTTACATGTAGTTACAGTGTGAATTTATTAATTATTATGTAACTAATTTGTAGCCTTCATAAATCCAGATCCTTCTGAAACTTTCCAGTATTAGTATAACTTCCCCAAAGACACGACTATTTCAGATACTAATTACAAACATCAAATTTGCATCAAGGGCATATAGAAGGCCGCTAATGAACAGAAAAAAGAAACCGAACAAAATGTGTAGCTCCAGGACTAATTTATGCTTGTGACATGTAGGGACTGACACCGAAAATCAAAAATAAAAACATTCATACACATACTGTACATGTACATGTATTTCAATGGACGTAACATGAAATCATTCATGTATACAATAAAACCTCCGAACAGCGGTCACCTATGGGACCGTGAAAAAGTGGCCGCTCTTCGGAGGTGGCTGCTGTTCGGAGGTTTAAAAATCCTATGGGGGGGAGTTCTGTTCCAACAAAACATGGCCGTCCTACGGAGGTTTCTCTTGTTCAGAGGTGGCCGTTAATAGAGGTTTCACTGTAATACTGAATGTTTATTGATTTGAAATTTTTTTTAAATGTATTTATTGAAATCGGCCATGTCTTCTATATGCATTGAATTAAAAATCTCACTAAGTTAAAGTAAACAATTTTTCAAGGTTTGTTTTCATGGTTTTATTTACCAGACACCATTTAGAACAATGGAATGAAAACATGCACACTTTACAATTTTCAACTTGTTAAGGTTTGTCTGAATTTAATATTGTTTTGCAATGTCATTTGTTAAGGACATCCAAAAAAGCAGGAGCCGGTGTTGTTTTTGGCATTTGAATTTCTTTGATTTTAATCGCAAATCTGTTTTTGTAACGGACATTTTTCAGAAATATTAAACAAACTTGACGTCAGAAGACGTCAAGGGCAACAAGATTTGGTGAAAAATTAATTAAAGCTTTATTATTTATCAGTTAATATGATAAAAAATGTACTCACCATCGAAAACTCGATTTTGTTCTTTAACTTTTTGTTGTTGTTGTTGGTGTTAATAAACAATTATCTTAGTATGTCCGAAAAACAAATTTTCTGGAGACGTCACAGCATGTTATTATCTTGCAATACGTATTTTTTTAAAACCATATATAGTATTACAAATTCTGCTAACATTTGTTTTTCATGTCGAGTTGTTTTTAAGCTTATTCTAAATAACCTGTTTTAGAACACTGAAATTTGTTTGTATTCTTAAATGGAGTTTAAACTTTTATCAGAGGGTTCACATGTTTATACAGTAAAACCTGCTAGAGGTGACCATCCGAAACATGGCCAAATTCGGGCCCTGTATACAGGTGGTCACTATACAGAGAATTTTTATGAAAGAAAACGTACATGTAACATGTGTACACTAAAACCAATTTATAAAAAGTGGTCATTATGCAAATGTGGTCAATATATAATGTAGAAGTGGTCACTTTACTTGGTTTTACTGTACTGTGCATGTACACTGTGTAAAGACGACATCTATAAATATGCTCCTATTTTATTACCATTGTGAAAACAATGGTTTAATGGTACCTGTCTGTGATTGTAGTTGACAATGATTCACAGTCGCTTAAGTTTTTTTTAGACTTGTTGTTAAGTGATTTCAAATGCAAACTCGTAACAAAGACCATTAAATCTAGCAGCCATTTTTTTCATTTGTTGCCAACTAATTTACATGTAAATAAGGTTATCATTTGTGTAGTTGTCGTCAAAGCAAATTGATAAAATCGCATTTGCAAATAAAGATCATGTTTACTTAGAATATGCTCACGTATCAAACAGCTATTAGAACCAATTAGTAATCAATTGTTAAGCATTGTATTTGAGTTCTGTTTGCAAGTTCTGTGTGATATTTTTGTATTTCAGTGCCATTCTCTCTATAGTAATCAAATTTGCCCATTTTAGAGTGGTCACATTTAGCAGGCTTTACTGTATATAAGCAAGACATTTCATTAGATTTTTAATCAAATATTTGCTGTTTACGTCACATTCATATTGCTAATATATAACGTTTCAATAACAGCAAATTTTGTATAAAACCATATCCTGCTGGGAACCAAAAATCCTTCACCAAAATTGTATTCTTGCATCATAATCAAGATTATAATTCTGAATTCACGACATTTCTGAAATAATGTTTTTTTAGGTATAAAAAAACATTATTTCAGAAATGTCGTCACTTTTATGATTGACGTTTCCAATTGCGTTATTAACCTTGTTGAGTGAATTTTTCAAATTAGTTTATGATGGGTGAGCAATTTCACACGATGTTTTATGCATTTAATTTAACATTTCGCACGCATATATTGCTGATCAATTAAAACTATTTCCTCTTCCTCTTAAGCTGCAAGTGTGAAATATTATATGACTATATGAAGAACATGAAAATGGTAGCCTCTTACTATGCTTTAAAGTTTAGGAGAATTTAAATGTTTTAGTGCAAAAAATGTTATGAAAAACTAATAAAATAGCATCTGTTTTATTGTTCTTTCATTGCCTCAAAGACTACCATAAAAACTGAATAAGTAATTGTAATAAAAACTAAGGGAACACAAATTCCCATTAGGTGTTCTAAGACAAAGTGCGATTATGAATCAGTATAATCACTGCATTTGTCAAGGGCATTGCAAAATCAAGGATCTCACTTGCATTAGATGCATTTTTCTATATTGGAAGACTGCAATTAAACTAGAAAAAACTGTGATTACAGTAACACACGTATACTTCAAAACTATATATCTGAGTAACCTTGTCCTGAGACATCTCCTCCTATTATAGTATCTTTTTTAATATACATGTACATGTACATCTTCAATTCGTGGGAATAATCCGAAAACAGAACGATTATGTGCATTTATTAAATTATACATCATGTACTAATTGTCGTAGATAAATCTAGAAAAAAAATCAAAAATCTTGAAAACGAATGAAAAATAATGATTTTTTTTTACAAAAACGTGTATACCAAAGGGAGGGTATTACAAAAATAAATATAGAATACCAGAATATATTTTAATAACATGTTTATTACATGCAATTTTGTAGTACATATGCAATATTTTAGGGAATGCATCATGAACATTAATGCCATAATGACAAAACAAGCGTTTTCTTCCCTATATTATATATTTTTTTGAATTATATATTCTTATAGTTAAGGTCGTTGAAAAATCTGGAAAAGGGTTAGATGGGATAGGGTAGTATGGAAATTGATGGAAATGGTAGTATGGTAAAACTACCAATGTGTTTATATCCTCAAAAAAAACAAAAACAAAAAAAAAACATAGAATAGCCGAATACATTTTAATTAGGGCCTACATGTTTATTATACACGATTTTGTAATACATATGCAATATTTTAGGGAATGCATCATGAACAACAAGGAAAACAATGATTTCATTACAAAACAAGGAAAACTAACGTTTGCTTCCTTATATAATATATACATTATATTTTTCAATTATATATTATTGCAGTAAAGGTTTTAGAAAAATCTAGAAAGGGGTTAGAGAAATTGGGAAAATAGTTTAAAGGTAAAAATTGTAGTATCGGAAATGGGTGAAATGGTATGTCAAATTAATAATTTTTGCTATAAAAACTTGTATCAATGCGTTTATATTCTGAAATTTATGTTTAACTGCATGTGTATTACATAGTAGGCAACATTATGGAATGTATAATGAGCATGAATTTTATCAAAACAAACAAGTTTATTATTATTGCTAAAATATTGTTTTCTTTTTCGAATGCTTTCAAAAAATCAACAGGATAAAGTTAATATTTTGCAAATTATTTGTTTTAGTTCCACATTTAAAATACATAATGTATGCATCTATAGGAGACAAACTGTGCCCAACTCATCCCATCTATTATCGAATAACAGCACATCTACATGTACAATTTGCATATGCGGACCGTTCATCAAAGGATTGTTCATAATGGGACCATTCATCAAGAACTATTCATTAAGGGACTGTTAATCAAAGGACCATTCATCTCAGGCATGTTCATCATCAAGATTGTTCATCAGAAGGACGATTCATAAAATGTCTTTTCATCAAGAGGACGGTTCATCCAAAAAATTAAAAAAATTAGTGTGAACAAAGTACAGGGTTAGGCTGCGGGTTAGGCAGCGCCGCAGGCCGGTTATTTGTTTTTGATGAATCGTTCTCATGATGAAAAGACATTTTATGAATCGTCCTTCTGATGTTCTTTTGATGAACAATCCTTGATGAATAGTCCATTGATGAACAGTCCTAGAATCACAATTTGGAATGTATTACGGGCCAAATGGCAAAAAATGTCGTTTCAAAAATGGACGATTGCATCAAAACGTTCCAACCTACAATAGGGCACTTTTTTCGATCAGTAACCTATTCACCCCAATGCTTTACAATGACGATGAGTGGATACAGCAGCACTGTGCTAAACAAGATATATCAGCTTCTTTACATTCTAGCTCTATAATGTAATATAAACTTGATATTAACTGTTTCGTCATAAGACCACATGTCCACAAGTCATTCCATTACGCAACGACTGCATTTTTTTCCCCGTCCTATTTAATGCTAGGTATAAAAAAAGAACATTAGCATTGGGGAGTTACAAGATGCTATTTGGTGATTGGGGCACGGAGTGCCAAAATGCAGGCTCTCATGATTTCGCTTTTTGTTAAGGAAAAATCCTATCTGAAGGTGACTCCTTTTGCAACTCAAGCACGTGTTCTCTGCCCCTTAAGCCCAAACCTTGGGAAAAGAAGTAGTTCAGTATCTGTACCAGTTATCACTTTGCCATGAAGGTCAGTTGGTTAGGAACGAATGTCACTTGACCGGTTAGGAAAAAAAACCAGTGCAACGTTTGATTGGTCCAATTGACGTGAAAGTTGGGATTGAATCAAATGCATAACGTTGACATCAATTGTTGTTTATGAACGCATTTCCGACGCGTTCGATCAACAGTGTCGTGATTCTGACTCACTTTGCCAAGGGCTATTGAGATGACAGTGATTGGAACCTTCCATCCTTTTGTACAAGAGCTATATTTTATGACACTTTTTCTCCAAAATTTTCCTGCTTTTTTTCCTATTTCACTGATTTTTGTTTAATGTGAAATTTTATGCATTTGAATTCAATGCTAATTCAATGCTTAAGGCTCATACGCCACTAGGGGATGCTGAATCTTTGACATGCATGTGCTGATTTTAGGGTAATGAATTGAATTGAACATTCGGCTACTACAGTATATTTGGGAAAATGTATTCAGTGGTAAAATTAAGGAAATAAATTGAAAATTCAATGCAATTTTTCCTGAGGTCTGTATTTAAGTTTATATTTTATCTTTATTTTATTTAACAGGAAGTAATTAACACGAGTCATTTAATTTAAAAAAAAACTATATAGGGTAACATAAATTAATCGATAACTAATTGATTATTTATCACACTTTGTTAGCCTGATGTACATTTCACAAACAAAATCTGGCTACATAACACTTGTTTGCTGTCGGTATAGGATACCGAGTTGAATTGAATTGAATCTGGAAACTAAAAGCGACTTTTTTAAACATGTTTTATAATTATTCTTAAATTTTGATTAACTATTTTAATAAAATTCTTAGGCTACATTTATGACATCTTGTGTTTCATTTGGAAATATGTTTTCCAACCCAATTATGTAAATTTGAGGTATTTTTCGCAAATGAAAGTAAGGATTTCAATGCCATTATAAAGGTGATTAAATTGTCTACTCTAATTTTATCTTTTTCGATTAGATTTCCTCCTAAGATTTTTCTAAGTATAGTGTAAGCAATATTAAATAGTCGATTAATAGGCAAGTTGGGACAAGGTTTTTCGATTGGTTTTTTTCTGAGAAACTGAACTGGGTATATTTTAATGATCATTAGAACTTCTTAAAATATAGCAACATTAAGACGTGACCAGGTTTTGAGAAAACGTTCTTGTGACCTTACAGCCTGTTTATACTTTCACAATGTCCATGTTTAATTAATGAAAAAAAAATATATACATATAATGATAAGCAAGTTCGTTTTCACGAATGTTTTTAAATAAAATATTGATTATAAATCTAATTAAAAAACTCTTGTTTAGTGGGAGGGAATAGTTTTACCATTTTTGCTAAATAGATGTATCATAAAACATGTACATATATTTAATTTATTTAGAACTTAAAAGACAACTAGAATGTATTTAATTGAAATTATTATTTCTTTAAATACCAAACATCAAGTTCATTATACTTTGCTTTCAATCTAATGCTAACATTCGTAACATTATTTTAGGAATTATAATTTGGTAAATTTTCTGATAAATGTTCACGAATTTATAAACAATAGGTTGTGTTTATCATTATGATTTGTTATGCTATACAATATACATATACATTATTTTATCAATTGTGTGCTGCCATCTAATGTTATTGAAAAGCATATTATCAAAATTATTACATCTTAATAACAATATGTGGCAGCACCTTCTGGTGTTAAACAATTGAGGGTATTTACCCGGCAGTTTTAAAATTTTAAAATGAAATACCTTTAGCTGGAAAATATATATACAGTGTGCAAACATCATATATTATTTAAAATTATTATGATTGACACCATTACTTTTTCGTAACATTTGGTGGGTGTTAATTTCTAACAGAAAATCAATTCAAACTGCCATAGCCATTAATTATTTCCGGGAAGCCAGATAATCATGTTTTAAACAGCACTAAAGCGGACTCGAAAAAACCTTGAAAAGTTTACTGACTAATTTCATGACGTTGGTATATCGAGTTGGAGGGTATGAGATTTCATCAATAGTATAGCACCAAATGCCAGGCTGATCGACCTATACATTAGCTCTGTAATGTCGATGTATTGGTGCCTTTTCACCTTTCTTTATTTCGTTCACCACATTGTGGCAGATGTTGTTGTAACAGAGACAGAGATACCTTATGTCGTTGAAGAAAATTCAAATTCGCAAATAATATCGGTGCTCTGGGATGCCAAAACTGATAATTATACCATTAAAGAGGGCACTTTGCCCTCACGGGTTGCCTGGGCTAATTTCACGAATCAAATTTCCGAAAATGGGTAAGTTTCCAATAGTAATTTATCTCCAAACATTAAATATCAACATTGAGTTCATGTTCTGTAACCCATTTTATTACAGTCGTGTTTAGATCAAATAACCGTATATAATATATACAGTAAAAATAAATATATACAGTATATATATACGTAAACTTTAAAAAAATTGATGAGTTTGATGTTGCCCAAACTTTTAATAATAGGTGAGGAAAACGCAATGACATATGATTGGAATAGTTATGAAATTATACTGTTCAACTAACACATATGCCATTTCCCCTAGGCTGTTTGGTTATAAGTCACATTTGGTTAGTTTTAGTCTTAAGACATGTTTTTCAGCTGTTTAATCTTAAGACTAAGACGAAAAATTTTAAGATTAAACCAGATTTATTCTTTATAATCATTTTTGAATAAAACTTCTTTATTTTTCTTTACATTTGGTCCTCATTTTTAAATTCGCGTGTGATGTTTCACATAAAATCTGGGATGGTGAAATAAATGCAGCTAAAATGCAGTAAAAATAATTTTCTTAAGAATATAGGAAACTTAATTTAAACTTTTAAGACTTTTAAGACTAAGACATTGGCTTTTCTTGGTAAAACTCCACTGTGGGCTTAGACTATAAATACAATTCGTGTAAAACATGATTGCAGAATATATGAAACTAACATTTCAAGTCAATATCATTCTAGTATATTTTTTAGAATAAACATCACATATTAATTAAATTTCCATGCTTGTAAAGGATTATAATTAATCCCTTAACAGATTATTTTTTTTGGATATAATGACTTCAGTTCGCCTCATTATAATGTTGCGAAATCATTTTGTAAAATAATTGCCATTAAAGACACCTACTAGTAAGTGTTTGATTTAATAATTACTTGATGCAATTGCACAAGTCTCGTTTGCAATCAAGCAGTAAATGTTGAGAGAATTAATTGCCTTCTATGATGAAATAATTGACGAATGCCTAATCGACTACAATATCATTACTACAGAATAGCCAACATAATGACACCTTAAACCCCAATTTCTGTAGTAACCAAATTGTTCTAAAATAGAAGTTATAACATTTTCAGGTGGTCGTTTTTGAATGTCGTGACAAATGAGACTTTCCCTGACAGTGTCCAAGCCTATGCAGCCGGTCTGGCAGAAGGACACCTGACTACAGATTTAATCGAAAACCATTGGATCAACTTGGTTGATAGTTTTTGTGATGATAGAGATGATATTCCGTTTTGTAACAAATTGTGGAAATTTTTTCACGAAAATATGCAATGGATGCAGGAAAATATCAAACTCGAATCAGACCCTTATTGGCATCAGGTAGGTTGTGTTTTACCACAACAATCGTGGTGTATGTGTTTACATAATTGCTAAAATCTATGTTAAGTCATTCGGGAATTTCCTTTTTTATGAAATTCCAGATTGGTTTAATGTTGAAACAATTGCAAGGGCTCCAAGATGGCTGCCAGACACAATTTATAGATAATAACAGACACAAACTTTTAAAAGATTTTGGATTTTTGTAAGTGTTTCTAAAATTAAAATTCATTGAATTGCCACCGTTTGTACTTTTTTTAAATTACGTATCGCTCTTAGGTTATTCAATGTCATGGATGATGTAGATGATTTGCGAAATGTTTTGGAGAAAAAGGAAAATAAACACAAAAAACCTGGCTCTTGCTCAGCATTAATTAAACTACTTCCTCAAAATAGCGACCTTTATGTCAGCCATGTCACTTGGGCAGATTACAGTATCATGACAAGATGTTTGAAAAGATACGAGTTTTATTTCCATAGCACTGACATTGCAGGTAAAATGGAGTTTTTAACATTTTTCATAAAAAAATTCACTTGATTCCTTTGAATCTTACATAAATTTAACCCTATTTTAAACCATTGAGCATTTGCTCTTGAACATTAGCAAATTTTTTCAATGGTTATTGGGGAAAAAAAATGTTGTCCTTCGTTTTCTATTAAATTTGGCAGCTTGCCTGGCTGAAATTATTTGTTTAAATGATTGTTGTTATTCCGCTTGTCAATTAAATATTTACTTTTTCCTGAATGCAATCATGGGTTTAACATTACTTTAATTCCCACGCCATTTTGGGTTCGGAAATGTTGTTGATATACCGATAGCATTATAATAACACATATACAAATTCATCCACTTAAATTTGAGCATCTCGTACATTACATTTAATTATATATGTATTGTAATTGTACGTTATATATTATTTTAGACAGTCTTGTTGTACCTGGCCATATCATGACATTTTCGTCGTATCCTGGTACTATACAATCTACTGATGACTATTATATAATTTCCAAGTCGAATTTGGTAAAACAGTTTTTAATTAGTTTAGATAATTGATATAGTGATTAAAAACACTTGATAATGCAATAGGGGAACTCAGATAGCTGAGCATTCCTTGATACTTGAGCACACTGAAAATTGAACACTTGTGCCATGCATGTGCAATACCACTCGTTCGAAATTTTTTTGTGCACAACTGAGTGAACCTGAGATCTGCTCAGTTGTGCACGAAAATTTTTCGAACAAGTGGTATTGCGCATGCATGGCACAAGTGCTCAATTTTCAATGTGCTCAAGTGTCCAGGAGTGCTCATCTATCTGAGTTCCCCTAATATGTAAATAAGTGCCTGCGATATGTAGTATTTATTTGTAACATATTGACACTAGGTAGTCATGGAAACTTCACTTGACGTTTACAACAAGGATTTGTGGAAACATGTTCACACAAACTCTGTTCTAGAATTCTTAAGGGCCATGTATGCCAACAGGGTTGCCTTGGATGGAAAGTCTTGGGCCTCAGCATTCGCAATTCGCAACAGTGGAACGTGGGTATAACATATTGCTCAAATCTTGCAATCTATTCCAAATTGCCAAAATTTGTCCTTGCAATTGTAGGTATAACAACCAGTGGATGGTCGTGGATTTTAAAAAATTTCAAGCTGGAGAACAAAAGCTTAAGAAGGGTCTTTTGTGGGTAATTGAACAGTTGCCAGGGGTCGTAGAAGGCGATGATGAAACACAAATTCTGCAACAGCAAACGTATTGGGCCAGCTACAATTCACCGTAATTTTTTTGTATTCTGATATCTGAAATAGAAATCTTGATGTTGCTGTCATGCAGGACATTGCATTTCAACAATGGCGTTTCTTGTTTTTCAATAGCTTTTTTCCAGCGATTTATGAGCTAAGTGGAAATAAAATGCTTGCTGAAGTGTCTGGCGATTTTTATTCCAACAATAACAACCCTAGAGCAAAGATTTTTAAAAGAGATCATCAGAAAGTCATTGATTTGGATTCCATGATTGCTCTAATGAGGTATTGCTTGTTGACAGCAAATTTATAGTGTTTAACACTGAATGGCATTGAGCTCTTTTGGATTTTCATAACTTTAATTTGAATGGGAGATTCTCTTAAAATTACAGTGATATTGTAGTATTTGTTAGCAAAATTGTTATATTCCAGATCAAACAATTATCAGAATGACCCATTGTCAGTCTGCGCCTGCGAACCACCCCACAACGCCATGAACGCCATTGCTGCACGTGGGGATTTGAACCCTGTCAATGGTACCTACCAATTTGAAGATTTGGATGATATGGCTTTTGGAGCAACTGATATGAAGGTAATGCATTCCCAAGCAGTTGCATTACAGGACAATTTCAAAATTTTAGGACATTTGTTGTTTGATTTTTATATAAAAAAATTCTATGCTTCTTTTGTCAAGATTTGGTTTTTAGCACTCTGATAATGATTGTATTTTTTATTTCAGTTGACTAATTTCACGATGATGCAAACGCAGCAGTTTTTGGCTTACTCTGGTCCAACATATGATCAGCAAACCCCCTTCCAGTGGACTAAGTATGCTCTTGCTAACAATATTTCTCACGTTGGACAACCTGATTTGTGGAATTTCACTACCATTTTGACTACTTGGGAATAAACATGCATGTAAAAAACCATGAACCTTTTTAAAATGCGAAAAAATTCTAGTTTTGATTTGTTGTACCAGTCTATTCTAAGTAGTTTCTGAAATAAACATGTGTTGATAACCTGAAACGATTACTGGATCTTGTGGTTTACTTCATTACATGCTAGAATTATGACATAATTTAGCTAAATTTCCAATCTCCAAAGCTTATTAAGTAATCTTAAGAAGCTAAAGAATTTGACTTTGGCTAAAACAAAAAACTAGCACATCAACTAGCATGACTTAATTCCATGACATTAGTTTCAATCCTTCAGGTATGATTTTTTACGTTACTTTCGTAAACACATGTTTTAAGGCTTATACTTATTTTTAAGAATTTGTTATTAATATCGTTTTTCTTTGTTTTAGAGGTTCCAAAGCCCTAAATAGCTTCACCTAATTTGCAGTTTCTTCTTTTTTTTTTAAATTTATAATATAAATAATTGTTTGTACAGTGTATTCACAAAATACTATTTTCTAAGTAAAGTTCGAAATAAAAATCAAGCATTTTAATACATGTGTACATGGATGTTTACATTGAATAGGAAGTGGGGATAAAATAAAGCGTATATGTTCATGTGGAAGTTACAAAGAAATGGGGTATGGTAGTAATACTTAGCTATTTTTCACAGTAAACAGATGACAACAATACAATGGAAAACCACAAAGACATGTAATACAATACAATTTATAATACATACATTGTACAATAGGAAAGTACATTTTAACAAGGTATCAATTTAAATTTTTGCACTAAAAATATTGAGACCATATGCATTCCATTCTTTAGCATTTCTACTGTATGTAAACTTAACTGTTAATTTTGTTAAGAAAATCGTATAATATACCAATGATTGATAGCTCGAAATGATCAACTATGAAGAATTTAATAAGTGTATGAATTTTAGGTGAGGGCTGAAAGTAGCCTATCCATGTAAAATAAGCACAAAAGCCTCACTCTCACTAGACTTAACTCACCTCAGTCGAACGTAAAATGCGCCTGACGTCATCGTGATTATCCAATAAGAAAAATACATGTGCATTCCCGCTCAACAGTGCGCTTTTGTGATTGGATAATCACGATGATGTCTGGCGATGATTTTACGTTCGGCGGACGTGGGGTGAGGCTTAAGCAAACCAGCATAGCACCGATGTTATCATTGATTGCCGCCTTATAGGCTGTGGCGCATCATTACTAATGTGCACTAAATGCGCTTTTAATTAAGTTGCCCAATAAACTAATAAATTTAACTATTTCAACAGACGACCTGCAATAATTTATGGAACTGTTTTACCAACGCAGATTATTTTGCTGGTAAATCCTCACTCTTCGAGTAATGTATTAACATATGTAATCATATGTAGATAAAAACGGAAAGATGTAGGAATATTGCAATGGATTCAATTCCTCAGCGAGTAGACAATACGGTGAAAGAAATCCATAGTAAAAATCACTTGAAAATAGGGGAAAGACTCTGAAACTAGATTGAACAAGCATAATCGGAATAAAACAAATTTCCCAAATTTATGGAATCGAAGCGACCTTATACTGGTTTGATTTGCTTAATCAGTAATGACCAATTTCCCTCCTTTCGATCTGATAATTTCATTAAAATACAAGGCTTTACTTTTAATTGCTGGAAAAGTAAAGCCTCGTATTTTAATGAAATATTATCAGATCAAAGCCAGGCTTAAAACATGATACAAAATATGGTACAGTATGTAGAGTGTATTGTTGAAATATTTCAATTAATGAGACTATTAATTGACTATTAACAACTTACTTGTTCATTACTTGAATTTTCTCTGCTGTCTGAAATTCTGAAGCTAAAAGAATTCGAAATTTTCATCTCCGAATTATGAAAACCAACAATTAGCTCTGGGATTCACCATTATTGATTACCCATATATCATTGCGTTTTAATATCCACTGTCCACATTGCCCACTGTATATGGTGGACGTAAAATATGAATTGCCCTAACACATAAGTTTTACAATGTTAGCTAAAGCGTTTTATCACCAGATCCTTATACCTCTAAAATTAATTACTAAATCCTGAAAGTTGCTTACAATTACACGGTTGATAATGAAATTTTATTACGGCGCTTTAGCCAACGAAATATTATCGAAACGTGCATTAAGAGGGTGGCATATCAGAATAAGCCTTTTTTTTAAATTATTTTTTTTATTTAATTCTGGAAGCTGATAGGAACAAATAAAATGTACGAAAACCTTGCATAAATATTCTATTATTTGTTTAATTTTTTTTGTTTATGTATATATATATTACATTTCATGATACCGTAAAGTTTACCAGACTCGACCTCTTCAATTATAAACTTTACAAACTTATTTTCATGAAATGGAATATACATATACATAAACAAAAAATTTAAACAAATGATAGAATATTTATGCTAGCTTCTCGTACATTCCATTTGTTTCTAACAGTTTCCAAAATTTAATTTAAAAAAGAATTTAGAAAAAAAGGCTTATTCTTGTATGCAACCCTCTTAACAATGTATTTTAACGTAACTATTGACAGTTAATTTGAATTATAATATTATTGAAATAACGGGTTGTAATTAACTAAAGACATTATAAAACATTAGAGGAAGCACGTGTGTAGGCTAAAATGAAAATAATCATAGTCATGAACATCACAAATGGATAATCTTCAACACTACTAGAAACATAATAGAAACATAAAATCACACTCATTCTGGTGAAAATATTCCATTATATAAAAACACATTAAATATAGCAACGGTTTTCAAACCAGAGGCGGATTCCAGGAATCATCATTTTAATTCGTTTTTATATCACTAGCTGGCGCTAAGAGTTTTATTTAGCATGGATTTTAAACGTGCTGACCGTTTAATTGGCATTTCTATTACTAGATGGCGCTAGATGCTTTATAGGCATGGACTTTTTTTCGAACGCATTTGAAAACGTTTTTGGCAAGGATTACACTAGACAATTTTTGTCACCTGACTATTTAGTCACTGTCATCGAATCCATTGCTTCTAATGGATTTTCACGTACTACATTGACGTGTTATATTGTGAGCAATTCCAGTAGAAGTAATGGATTTGATGACAGTGTGTCATAGTTACTAAACAGTCATGCGACAAAAAACATCTAAAATGATCCTTACCTTAGAAGCAATGGACTCGATGATAATGACTAAATAGTCGCGTGACAATTAATATGAACTCGATGACAGTTACTAAACAGTCAGGCGACAAAAAGCACCTAGTATGATCCTGGTATACTGTGCTCCTTAAAATCTTGATAAAATAATAGGAATTTTAATCATATTTAAAAAAAAAATAAAATCGTATATTGTCCACCTCATATGAGTATTCAATGTTACAAATTGTTCGAGAATTAATGCATGAAACATGAAGCCAATCAACTAATGTTATTTCTGCATACATTATGCTAAAGTAAATATACAAAATTTTCAGGACAAAAAACTTGAAAGTAGAAAACCAGAAATATTTTTTTTAAAAACAACAATGATTCATATAATTTTAACACAAACAAGAATAACAAGCAATTTATGCAAGTGGTATAATTTGTATTCAATGTTTTTTGTGTATACATACCTGTACGACTGCATGGAGTCAAAAATAGCAGAAAACTCTAGTCAAAAATGAAATTCCAAAAATTTAAAGAGATAACATATATAGTGACATTATTTTTTATTCTCATTGGTTATAATCAGTAATGAATCAGTCATATGTGAAATTAAATATCCACGTTATACATATACGTATACATACAGTACATTTATACATGTATGATACATTGAACAGCATTTTGAACCTAAGCATACATTTCCTAGAACCATTACAACAAAATTTTGTAGATAAAAACTTCGTCAGCATTTTTGTCACTATAGCAGTCTTCCCGCTCGACTTCTTCGAAAAATAGAATCCAAATATCCTGGTTTTGGTACTATACTCCTCATTAAGTCTGAACCACACCCGTATATTCCTGAAAACCTCTGTCCAAATCTTAGACAGATCCTGCAATAATTACTGCTGTTTTCCCCCTGACATCAGCATGGGGGTTATATTTTTTGCCTCGGTGCATGTTCCGTTTCTTTTTCTATGGGTTTTTGCGAAACGTGCTTCATTGCACAATGATAATGATTTGTGAAAAAATCTCACATTTATGGAAACCCTGTGATTCTGCTATCCAAGGCGTATTCGTTTTTATTATTAAAGCTAAAAAATCAAGAATGATAATGGGAAAATGAAGATCCATGCGCATATACATGTATATTCCACAAACTATTCAAATTTAGCATCAGGTTAAAGTATGAAATTTTAAAAAATATTCTTCTAAATGTGTATAATGTCATATAGGTAACATTTCAGTGAATGGAATGGGAGTTGGTTGTGCTCTCAGTTTTAATTAAACCCATATATTCAAATGAAAGTTGATATTTTTTAATATCAGTTTCTCAATTGAATCCATGAAGTTTCTTATATGTATGTATGTATGTATAGATGCTTAAAAAACGAATTCATTGAAGATCAGAATGTGCAGTATGTGCATTTTTTCAATATCTTCCTGTATATCAGAAATAATTTAAGAATTTTGGTCTGTTTGAATTAAGAGAATGAAAGCTGTGTTATTATTAAGCAAATAGTTCTTTTTGTTAAGATGGTTGGCTCCATGGTATTTTTTTTTTTTTTTGAAAAATGAAATAAGTGAACTTTTTTACCATCGATTATTTAAAATTGCAGCAATATTTTCAAAACTCCAACTTTTCTCCATAACTTCTTTAAAACTTACATGTACACTTCCAGACATTTAAAAACTTCTGGCAATGGCCTTGCATCTTCTGTTTTTTCTGCTGTACATGTTCCAATATAATTTCCTTGCTGAAAAAAATCAGCAATGTTAAGAGGATAAAAAAAGCTTGATATGATGCAAATGTAAAAGTTAAAACTATGCCATTAGAATAAAATAATGCAGTGCAAGTCAAGATTAATCTCATAGTCATGAAATTTGAATGATAGCATGCCAACAAACCTAGTAGAGGTGGAGTGGCTAGATTCGGCCATAGGCAAACACGTGTGGAGTGGTCAGGGGAATGAACCCTGAATTTCAAGAAACCTCCGACTTCTAGGTTTATTAACCTTAACTCCCGAATTCTGAGCTTCTTCCTTATAGCATCAGCAAAAAAAAAAATGCCTTTACAACCTGTACAAAGCCACCGCCGAGGATGACACTCATTAACCATGAGATATGGGTTTCCCCACGTGGAATGAGAATTTTTAAATACTTTCACTATTATGTTTTTTGTTGTTGTTGTTGTTGTCTCAATGGCATATAACCAAATTGTTGCGAATTACATTCTTTTGCAAGTTCAGAAGGTTTCTGGAGCAATTTGAAGCACAACACAAGATGTTATCTAGATAATTGGTTTCTCCACGTGGAATGAGAAATTATTTTTAAACACTTTCACCATTATGTCTTTTATAGATGTTATCTAATTCGAAATGATGTCATATTTGAAAGTACATGGGCATCAAATACTCTTAATCAAAATGAATTAATAATGACTTTCGTAATATCATTATTAAATAAACTTAAAGCAATACATGTAACGACTTTCTCAATTAGTTATTTAGACATGTCCGTATCTGTCACATTGTGAAAAAATGAGGTCATATTTGGAGATGCATATGACGTAATTGACGATAAATTATGACGTTATTATAATTAAACCAAATTAGGTTATACATGCAATTGTTAGCCGCTTTTACTCCTGGTACTAGCGGCTGATCCATCTGCTAGCACTAACATCTTGAAAAAAATCACAAAGAAAGTCATTTAACTTGTATGAAAGTCAGCCTTTTATTAAATGCAGTGTTAACAAACTGAGTAGCGCAAAAATGTACATAACGTTAGATGGCATAACATGACTATACATGACCCTGACACCCCCCCCCCCTTGCAGAGGGATGCACCCCGTGATTCTAGTGCAATAGAGCGGATTCGACCCTCAAGAAAAAAAAAAAAAAAAATCACAGATGGCATTTACATGTTCGTCCCATGACTTGTCTACACTTCGACTGTTAGACCCCAAAAATAATTTTTAGAACAAGAAGGAAAAGAACAACTTGGGGAAAAAAATGAGGAACTTGTCAATATTTAGGAAAAAATATGTCTTCTCTTTACACTTTGAAGTCCTAGTCGTCAATCATCTCCTTCTGCTCCAACTCTTGCAGGAATGATGTAAGCGACAGATCGAAGAAATCACAAAGAAAGTCACTTAAGAGGGAACTGAACTGCATGTTTTGCTATGGGGAAATTTTGATACATACTTTCAAAAAAACTACTTGTTATAATACAAAAATAAAAATTGATAAAAATGCAG
>JAQGCC010001693.1:0-21982 GCA_034698905.1 Xestoiulus laeticollis | reverse complement strand
CTGCAAAGCCGCGTGGACCATTTGATTCTTTTTGAACGACTCGGTAGAATCGAAAAGAATCGATTCAAATGATTCATACTAGTGAGTCGTTCAAAAAGTCGGTCGTTCGCGAACGACCCAACACTAATGTAAAACGGCGAAACAAAAGCAGGTGGTCAAAAATTAGAGGTCAACCTCAAACTTTCTCGACCATATTGGACACGGGTCAAGTGCTTTGCTTTACAACTTTTTTTGTGCACGTTTCGAAAGCGGCGTTCCAAATATTTCAATTTTGGAAAAAAAAGTTCCACAATTCAAGCTCGTTATTTGAGCAATATCGACTCGAATTTGTCGGTTTTTAATGTAGTTTCAGGCGCATTTCGTTTTAAAAGCATACAAATTCAGGGGTACATGTAATAAAATCGGTTTGTACTGCCCTTTTTTAATTTGAATTTAAAAGTTAAAAATGCTCAACCTATTATTTGAGCAAAATCGACTCGAATATTTAATTATTTAAATTTCATCACGGATTTTTTAAGCAAAAAACAGCCGAAAAGCATAAATTTCAGCCATAATAAAAAATCAGTTAACAGAGCCCAGATTTTGAATTTAGAAGTTCTTTTCACGTTTCGAACGTGGCATTCCACATATTTTAAGTTCGGCTACATGTAATCGTGTCATATTTTCAGCAAGATACTCTGAATTTTGATTTGTTTTGCTTCACTTTTGTGTAACTAATAGCAGAAAAGCTTAAATTTGAGCCGCAATTAATTAATTAGCATGCATGCAGTGTCCAGTTTTTGAATTTTAAAAGTTCTTTTTACATTTCTAACACTAAAAACATTTTAAAAGCAAGCATTTTTCAACTTATTTTTCCGCAATATATTATTATTATTATTATTATTATTACAATTTGAAAGCCAGGAATCAGAGTCATAATTACTCGGTTTGATCTCTTTATAAATCATTTGTAATAATCATTGTCTCGCCACGAGTGTGTAGCATACAGTGAATACTATTTTCGGCCAATTCGATTTTCGAAAGCAGTGGGATTTCGTTTTAGTAAAGGGCTTTAAAGTGGGATCTTATTGTTGACATTACTTACAAAACTCGACTAAGATGTGTGGATATTTGCTAATCACGCCGTCAAAATTGGCCGTCGTCAGAACGATCACTTCGTCTTCCCTCGTGAAATCTTCATCGGCAGACACGGCCAACGCCAAACAGAGGGCGAAAAGGAATTTCAAAGACATCATTTTCAGATCTTCTCGTCTTTTTCACCACTTCCGAGATATGAGAAATTCACGACGTGGCAAAAACGGCGACCAAACTGCGAAAAACAACTACCAAAAAGCGGATGAAAAACCCTTCGGTGTGTCCAAAGCCGAATGACCACGTCAAAAAGAGGAATGCCGCGTCTACGCATGCGTATATACCCTGCCAACTGTCTCGTGGTGGCGCCCCATTGGTTGGCAGTGGTCACGTGTGGATGACGTAAGCCGGAAGACCGCTACCATTATCTAAAACATGGGGAATTATGAAAAAAATTGAGAGAGATTTGTAGGCACAACTTATAAGCCGAAATGTATCACAAAGTAAGCCGACATAAAACTCAACTTTTAATAAGGAACAATTAAACAAATTTGCTTATATTAAATTTTTTTAAATGCTGTTTTTATATCATTAATGTTTTTTATTACTCAAAAATGAATTTTGAATTATATGTTCGTCATATCGTAAGTTGTCAATGCGAGCCATCATTCGACACATCGTAAGCTGACGAATATCACGAAGTAAGCCGACACCAAATTAGATTTACTAGTTGAACGAATTACATGTCGACATGTTTTTCCTGACTTAACAATCGGTTAATTAATTTCTTTTGAATAATATCATACTGCAATATGATTTCTATTGAATAATATTGTCAGCTAGCTCTTAACTTATTAGTTATCATGGCTTAATTATAACATATATAACGCCAGTCAGCTTACAATATGATGGAAGATCGGCTAATCGGCTTACGACTGTTGACAATGGGAATGGGGAAAATCCCTTCCTGCATGGCGTTAAACGTAAAAGGAGGCTAATTCAAAAGGCAAGGGGAGCTAGCTATTTTCGCAGATAGTCATCAAAAGCCAGGGAAACACGTGCTAGTGTTTATAAAAGTTAGTAAAATTATTTAAACGCGATTGAGATATGCAAGAAGACGAGTTGGTCCTCTCTGACGTGCACATGGGAACATGTTCAGTTTCAAACGAGGAGAAAATCCAGTACCAATATTCTGCAGGAGAGATACAATTAACAGGTGTGATAGGCATTATTTAACTTTACGTAATTCTATCGCGCTGCGCATATATGATATAAAATGAGATAAATATATACAGTACGTGTCACTATAGCTGTTCAAATATTATTGTTTTTCACCTAATTGCCCTTAATTAACATTGTTTGCGTCACAACAAACATAACGTAACTTAATTATACTAACCATTGACTTACGGCCCGGGCCCCTAAAATCTTGTCCATATGGCCCCGGTCGTTTTAAAAATATGCAATGGTCCATTATACCATCACTACGCAAGTACAGATGCAATGATTCATGACAATATTAGTATTATTCACAAGAGAAATATTAATTTTTGTCTGCATTAATTATGTTATTTTGAAATTTCATTCAATCTCTGAAAAACTTAGTCACCACGTCGAAATTTACGTTCGAATGGACGTCTTCCACTAAAGAGTTACCAACGTGCGACCCTCCCGCAGCCACCGCCGAACCTGACGAAGATGGGGACCTAATCGTGAAACGTAGATCAGATCCAGCGCCTTTATCCCTAACAATAGGTAAGTTCAGTACAGTCATGAATCCAAACGCCAACATTTTTAAAAAACTTGATTGCGAGAGATATTTTAATAAAATCTCTGCCCACAATATTTTTGTAAATTTTTATTTCAGAGCACAGCATGGCATCGCCGCTACCGTTAGTCGGACTACAGGTGAAAATGACTAAATAAAACCGACAGGTGTTGCTCCTCGAAAAGAAAAAGTTTGCACAAGTGGGACGATTGTTTGGTTTTCGATTCATTCGGCAGTCGTTACCTTTTGCGAGGGCAATTGCGCGTTGTTATCCAATCTAATTTTATATTCGGGGAACCAATTTCGTTAAATGTGCCCAGCATCACAATTAAAATCTATTGCGAACATTAAGCCATAAAATTTCGTTCAACGAACAACAAGTCAAAAAATAATAGCCGAACTTCGAAAATTCAAAGCAAGGGGATTCAACTCTTTCCAGGAATATTTTAGACGGGTAGCAAGATTTAAAAAAACGATTCTTGAACTAGAATTGTGGGGCTCGATTTCCTCTCAACTAATTTTTAACAATCGCAGGTTTGGGCCGGTGCGCTTCTCATGTGCGACTACATGCTACACATCCGCCAACAAATCGGCAATAAGGCAGTCTTGGAATTGGGGGCTGGAACCGGCATTTGCTCCATCGTGTCCGCAATGTTTGCGAGAAAAGTGATATGCACGGGTGCGTACGAAGTTGCCACAACATCAATATTTAAAAATTCAAATGTAGCTAAGAGTGAGACTTACTTATCGTCCGCAGATTACGATCACCGCGTGCTGAGGCTGTGCAAGCGCAACGTGAGAAGGAATAACCGGCTGATTCGGCGTTGCTCCTCCTTGTTTCGGCCAGACGAACAATCCCAATCCTTGGTCGAGGTCAAGGAACTGAACTGGGAACTTGCCGATCCTTTCTATCTGGACAACTCCTGTGGAACGAGCAAAGAGAGTGACGAGTGGAGAAGCTGGACCGAGGAAGATAGAAAAGATATCGAAATTATTTTGGCAGCAGATGGTTTGTTTGATTGATTGGGTCTTTATAACGAACGGTTCGTGATTGATTGGGTCTTATGAACCCAAGGCCTAAAGGCATCCAGACAATGTGTCGAACAATTATTAAAATGATGTAAATACAGCCGGACCTTGATATAAAGAATGTAGTGGCTCGTCACAAACAAAATGCCTACCTCTCACGTATTAGCCTATCGACATAACGAACGCTCTGTAAAACGAATCGCTCGATATAACGAACTGTAATTCTATGTCTTAGGGGTCAGAGACAAAGAACATCCAGTTGTGTCATAAGATTCCCATTATCATTGATTTTAAGTATTGGTTTTAGAAGTTAATATCTTAAACCATTCTAACGCTTATTAAGGGGTACTCAAAATATTGCAAAACAGCTTTAGTGCGTAGACTCTACGGCAGTGGTTCCCAAAGTTGACTGGACTCCGACCCATCTAACCAGAAATTAAAAGTTTGCGACTCGCCACTTCTCACAACTTAAATATAACTTTTAACCACAGAATCCTACAGCGGCGATATCCGAGTGGGTCAAGTCTTTTGTGGTCGCGGATGTGTGCTGCTGAACAAGGTTCTAATCCGTCCTACATTTCATGGCAATATTTGCTCGCGGCCCATAGTTTGGGAAATACTGCTCTACAGCATTTGGCAAAAATTGCATTTCTGGTTTTCGATAGAAGACGGAAGTACTGTCGGGGCAAAATACAATGGCATTTTAGACTTTAGTGGCCAAAAACTGCAATATGTTGTAAAAAGCCACGAAAGCGGCCTAGGAGTGAAAAATTTTTGGAAAAACAGACCACTCGGTATCGAAAGCCGACTGCAGGCAAAATTTACAAGTTCCATTCCCTCTTTCAGAAAAAGTCCAAAATTAAAAATCATAACACAAACTTTGAACACATTTCTCGTTCCCAGTGATTTACGAAAATCAGCTCACTGATCACCTTTTCAAACTGCTGGAAAAACTCGTTGGGGAGCCGCCTAAGAAGACTGTTTTCATCTCCCTGGAACGACGGTACGAACCAGCTAATATCCGAATATGATGAGCCAATACTTGTCCAGTCTTCCCGTTTTGGTGATAAGTCGTAACATTTTCTTCACAGGCTAAATTTCACTTTGGAGAAGCTGGACATCAGTTGTCCGGCACACGATCACTTCATGCGGCACCTTGACGATCCTCGCTTCGCTGGAAAAGCGCGGAAGATTCCGACAGACTTTCCCCAACAGTTTGACTACGTACGCAACAAATATCTGGTAAACAATACAAAAATAATACGTTTTTAATCGACTTTTGCGAATTAAGACTCGCAGCTCCGCACATTTCGGTTTCGCGCATAACGCTAAAACGCTGCTTTGTATCGATTCAGGAATTATGGGAAATTTCGAGCTGAAACCCCGACAACAAAAACCGAAGCAGAGACGCTCGAAATCGCCGTTTAACCCGATACGGAAATGCAAACGTGGACAACAAATTTACCATTACTCGAAACTAAAGCCTTGAAACATTCATTTTTTCGCTTATCAAACTATTGTCATTTTGATATTTACATTTATGTGAGGCTCGAATTAAGCAGTAGATTTAATTTAACACCGGTATTTTTGTTCTAACAGATCTACAACGTTAAATAAATTTATATCATCGAGAAAGGAGAGCCAAATTCTTTTCCCAAAAGTAATTGAATTTTGAAAAAAACAAAACAATTACCAATAATTTCATAAAATTTGGCGAGATTACCGAAACGAAAACTGAACTATTTTACAAATATTTCAAACTACAGCACCTTGCTCCCAGTTACGATAACCTTCAGACAAAATGACGATAGACACCAACTATTTCAGGTTTTGATGAACAATTTTCGAATTACTCGAAAACGGCGGCATTGCGGTAAAATTCCTGCAGTTCAGAGACCAGTAAAAGCGCACTATCCGTTACCGCTTAACCTTCGCGATCACAAACTTGCCCGCACTTTGTTCCTCCGCTGTCTCCGTAACCACCTTTTTCACTGCACGCAGCAACCGTCCGAAAGAGGGGAGAGCTTGCTCCACGCGGCCGCAATCCCGTTAGCACGTCCTTCTTCGCCAGTGGCAGCTCTGTTAAAAGTCACGACGGGGAATGCGTAAAAAGCAGGTTCATATTCCCGTCCTTCCAAAGAACACGGCGCGGCATAAGGTTTAATTAAGTGGGGGGGAACTGGAGGGCTGATACGAGTAAATTAAAAAAAATTAAAATACCTAAATGCTGCGATGCCTCGATTATGGCCAGAGTAAAATACTCCCCTCCCTAAGTCTGTGTGATTGCTAACTGGCCTTGAATTTGATAGTAATATTTGTGCAACAAACAAAAGTAAATACGGAAATAATCTGAATGGCGAGCGTTTCATAAACCCCAAGATGAAATTAGGATTAAAGTACAGTATTTACTCGTGTAAAGGCCCCACCGAATTTTCACAAACTTGTTTTGGGAAAAAGGTAATTAAAAAATCAATTCCTAAGCTCAAAAATTAATTCATTAACTCGAAACTCAATTAGTAAACTGAAAAAATCAATTCCTAAACTCAAAAATCAATTCATTAACTCAATAATTAATAATTTTGCTCCACCCGATGCTCGCATTTTTCCAAAAAAAAAAATCAGTGGAAAAATTTCTCCGAGGCCATATCGACATGGCCGCAATTCCCGAACGCGGCAAACAGCTCTCCATTATTGGCAGCGAAGAAGAAGCATCGCCGCCAAAGTGCGCACTCTTGACTAGCGAGCATTTGAGCGTTGCGCGAGGGTTCGTTTGGCATTGCCAACGCACGTTTCCTTCCGCGGCCGTGGCAGTAGATTCAGCAAAGTGCTAAAATTAAAAAAAAAAGACTCCGGCCCTCAAAACCCGTGGTTCTCACGGCGGATGGTGCCGCTACTCGCCGCCGCAAACCCGGAAATCCTAAAGCCACGTCTAGTGCACCGCATTCGGTAGGACACGCCGCGCCTTACCTTGGTCCACCATTGATGGCCGAGAAGTTTCCCGCTTCCCGGCCTCCTCTCAGCGACACGGGTCCGCAAGGCGTCCTGGCCGCGCTTTTCGTGGCAGCGGCCGTCGCTGCGCTTTCAGCCGCAGTTTCTTCGTGACCGTCCTTCATTGCAAGTAGCTGCCTGATTGCCTGGTAGAGGGAGGCAGCGCCGATCAGGCCAAAGTCCAAGAGGTTGCACAGATGCAGCACAAAGTTCTGGTACAGATTCTTTTGCAATATCTCCCGGCCGTGTTGGTCCACGAACATCTTGCAGGCCAGCGGAATCTGGCAATCGCCCACGAACCTGACAATGAAATGAGATTTGATACGCTTCCAAATCATTTTATGTGAATTTATCCCCTCCTACTTTGACAAGATTATTTCTCCAACATTACATAAATTATCTAGTCTGCTCTCAATATAACGATCAGAGTGGCTGGTTATGACCAAAATGGCTAAACCTCTCCATATAATGATCCGCTTTATATAAAGAACGTGTCGGCTGGTCCCTTCACTACCCCACGATACTAATTGATTGTTTATAACGAACGGTCATCCGTTGTTGTAAGGCATAAGAGATCAAGACCACCCCGTTGTGTTGTGAGATTCCTATTTTCATTGATTTTAAAGACTGGTTTTTAAAAGTTAATAATTTAGATATCCAAGCCACTTTTAGGAATAAAAATATAGGAATTATAGGACATTTTCTTCAAAAATATAGAAATTATAGCACAGGATGGCAAACACTTTTTCATATTCAATATTTAGGACTTTTTTAGATTAAATTTTAGAAATTTTTAAAACTTTTTGAAGAATATTTAGGACTATTTTAGGACTTTCAGGACTTATTTCTCACCCTGGATATTACAATCCTATACAAAAGTTAATGGAAATATAGGACGACATCAAAAATATAGGAATTTATAGGAAATGTAGGATGGCTGGGATGCCTGTATCTTAAAATATTCTAACGCTTATTTAAGGGATACTCAAAATACTGGAAAAGCAGCTTTAGTGCGCAGACTCTCTCCAGCATCTGACAAAAATTGTATTTTCGGTGTTCGATAGAAGACTGAAGTACTGCCGGGGCAAAAAAAATATGGCTTTTCAGTCGCTAAAAACTGCTAGGTGTCGTAAAAAGCCACGACAGCTGCCTAGGAGCGAAAAATGAGTAAAAATGGACGTCCCCAGTCCCGGAATAACAAATGAATGTGTGTTCGTTATAGCGAGAGCAGACCATATTTAGAAAGTACTTTCTGTATCGCTTTTCAGATGAAAAAGTCGATGAAACTGTGCCGAATGCAAACTCGTCACCTACCCGAATTTCATAACGTGCAAGTTCCACAACTTCATAAGTTCCTTTTCGCCCTCGTTCACGTCCGTGAATTCGTCGATCATCTACGAAGCAGGAACGAAACGATTACTCCGCGGAAAAAACGAGTTTTGGGAGAAACGTAAGTGAAAAAAGGGGGGCATAATAAAGCAATTCCACTCACGTGTTTTGTCTTTATCCTGAGCCATTCCGGATCGTTTTCCCCCTCGCTGTCCAAGTCAATTTCCTGCGGGCGGACTGGAAGGCAAGTTCCCGTGTGATGATATAACCTAAAAAGGATCGGTGAATTCGTTGATACTTTTTCAAGCGTTGCTCCGCTCGGTCGGGTTCGTACAAGTTTTAAAGTCCAAAAAAATAGACTAAAAGCAGTTCCTCTCACGGTCTCACCTATTATGACCCATGACATAGGGCCTCACTCCGTCATACTCGTTATCGTCGTTGTCCAAGAACTCTGTCAGGTTGTGTTTGGGTCTTTGAGGGCTGAAGAAACGTTAAAGGAAACAAACAATTTTCAACTTCCTCGGCTTCTTCAAATTTCCAAACTGCCCGCGGTTTAAAACTTACTGGCAAACGGAGACTGTGGTGACTGGAGTCCGTCGCACGGGTCCGTTCCTGCTAAACGCGAATCCCGGCACGCACGAGTGCAAATCGTGCGGATTCCCCGAATACGATCCGTCGTAGCACTCGTTGATGGAAACGTCGATGCGGGCGCCTTTGGGGTGCGGCTTTTTTTCGAAACAAAACAAGAAATCGCACGTTAGCGTGGTCCCCTAGATAGGCAAGTAATTTTCGAGACGGAATTTTACGGCTGGGCGCTCACAATGTAGTTGAAGGAGAATCGGCTGTGCGACAACTTCAAGTGTTTAATCAGACTGTAAAGTTTCACGCAATTGACAGCGCACCAGGGACAGTGGAGATCATCTTTCGATTCGGTTTGTTGCCTGGTGTTATTGTTGTACAAGAACTGGTAAAAAATGCGCGCTCGTCCCCTCATCTTCCTCTTGTCTAATACTTCGGTACCGCTCCCATTGGCTACGATATTCAAATGGCAAGAATTTTAAAGCGGGTTCAACGGCATTCGCAAAATGCGATAAAACCACAGACTCACCTTGTTCGGGAGGGTTGGCAGTGTCTTCGGGGCTGTTCGACCCATTGAGGCAGTTGACCTGTGGCGAAGGCGTAGCGGTCGTGGAAATGGGTATCGGCATTGGCACTGTCCCGTTCAACATGTTATTGCTCCAACTGAGGGAGAATTTTAAGGTGGGACCCCAGTTGAACATGTCGAACTGCTCCATGGCCTGAAAAAAATGGGTTTTTGATGCGTATTTCAGCCTGCAAAATTCTACATGCGTATTTCAGCCTGTAAAATTCTACATGCGTATTTCAGCCTGCAAAATTCTACATGCGTTTTTCAATTGTCTCCGCACATGGGTCGACCGGATCTTGCATTGTGTACTTTGCACCGCAAGGAAAACATTGAGATGCTAAAACATCGACTCGTGTGCGGAGGGCCGTGTTAGTCTTATTTTTAACATCTATGGGGCAACAAATTAGTTTTTCATCAAACGAGAAGGTACATTCTCGAAATTCCAGCAACCTCCGCACGGCCGAAATGATACCTTTCCCGAGCATAAACAGTCTCAGAAAAAATCGCGATCATCGTCTACTTAAAAAAAAGCTCGAACGTAAAACTGCTTTTGTGCATTAATTCCATCTTTTTTTACTACAACGTGGCCCTCGTAAAACTAAGAATTAAGTTTTATAATTCGATTATAACTCGATTATAATTATTGTTACCTTGTCGCCCTCATCGAATGACTCCCACGTGGACTGTTTTTTCGACGTGTTCTTTGAAAGCAGCACCTCTTGCAGAACCAGCTCGTATTCGCCGCCCGTCAAGAGGCACTGCTGGTGTTTGTCGAAAATAATAAGCTCGGCACCGTACAGTTTCTCCTCCTCGATGGCAGTTCTCCCGTTTTTCCGCCTCTTCACGGTCGGCTCTTCTAAAGGCGAGGAGAGAAACAATGTTAAACCAACAGTACTCTGCTTCTTCCGCAACAATTTCACTCGGACCTAACTTTACCCGTGTCGCTGTGCGAGCCATTGCACAAGGTGTTGTTTCCTTGAGGCACTATCGTGACTCGGAAGACCAGGACGAACGACTTGACTAGGTGGCCATTGTTGAAGTGGAAGCTGGCGGATGGGACGGAAATGGCAGATGTGGTGCTGGGCAGATTGGCCGTGTCGGGATTTCGAACCACTTGACTTTGGCCCATTGTGATTTGCATAACCGGTGCCGACAGGTCCTACGAGAGCAAATCGAATGCAAATTTGAAGTAAGGTAAACTCTGCCGACGCATCGGCGAAGCGAACATGTCTAATTACCTTGCGTTTCTTGTGGTACAATTTTAAGAGAATAGTTTCGACCAAGACAGAATCTGTACCGGAGGCGCCTTAAAAAAAGAGGTGAAAGAAAAATGAGAAAAACGGTACGTGAAATATCAAATATTAAAAACTCCATAAAACCACAGTTTACCATTGTATAGCTTGTCGTGAAAACCCGTAAATGTAAGATTCATGAAACTAGATGTCCTGCGATTGAACAGAAAGTTAACGAGTGGTACTGAATTTTAAAATGAATGCTACGCTCTGAAACTTACTCGGGAGGACTGATGTCATCTTCTTGGCTTTTAGAAATTAATCGATCGAGCATGCTGTCAATTTTAAAGTCTTTCCTGAAAAAAAAAAACCCCAAGAAACAGCATGGTGTTAAATCATCCTGTCAGGCTTAAGAGAAGTGGCCCAATCATTCTTCACTTTTGGATGGATCCTTACCTTTTTTCGTGTGTTCTAGACATTCTATGATTCATATAACTTAATGTTCTCATCAAAAAACAGGGCTGAAATGGAAGCAGTAAAGATATATGTAAACCCGGTATTCGGCAATTTTAGTAAATACTCTCAACTTTAATAAACCTCCGATCGTTCACGAGGATAACTTCTAATGAACCCCGGGCGTTCGGGCTTAGCGCAGTACATAGGGGATTCCCGTTATTATCGAAATATCAGGCAAATAAAATACCGGTACCGTAGATGTCTGTTTCTGACAAGTTTTTGTCACGTTTAATTTACTGATACCAACTTTGGAGGGAATAAAAATAATAAACCCTAGGGTCAATGCTCCTTTCTTTCATATCAACCCCAGGTACATTGTAACTATTTCAGAGTGTAGGGTCTGTACACAACGTTAACGTATGAAACTAACAAACAGTGACAGACTAATCGCCAAGGCGATGATCGGAGGGGTTAATAAACGCATAAACTGACAGTCTAGTGATTTCAGCTCAGTCCCTGATTCCAGTAGCAAAAAATATCCAAATTCCACAACCGTAAATCAAAGTGTCAAACGTCAAAACGTGGAGGTGAAATATTTTGATTACCACATTCACCAAAACCACATGCAAACTCCATTTCAAACGCTAGAAATATGAATACATAATTACCGAAACTAGGTTCCTCGTCCTTAGATATCGATAAATTTGAGTAGGCTCTGCGAATAATAAAAAAAATTATTAGAACAGTAAAATTTAACAAAAATAACTGAGGATAAGAGAGCTGGTTTCGAATTTTAGACAAAACATTGGAAATGGACGTTTTATGGCCCTTTCATCGGTCGGAAAATGTGCGTTAAAAGTCGTCCCGCAAGAAAAATAGCTGCAAAACACGCAGCCTGGATTATCGGGAGACTAAACCAGATGTCTATCGCACAAAATCCACCCGAATATTATTTAAAATCAAAACACTTACTTTCGAAAGCCTGTAAAAAGAGTTCTTGGTCCGTCGGCATTTGTTGTTCCATACGAAGCTGTTGTTGAATCTTGGATTCGTTTTCTCGATCTCTGCGTTTGGGAGGCATTCTCGAAGTTGTGGCGGTCAGGCCAAAGGATAATCACTCTTTCGTTAACTATGTTCAATTATTAAAAACCGATTAACACCACTTAACGATAACAAAAAAAATAAACGACGAGAAAAACTCCCGCTATCCCTTTGGCTAAAAACACACAAAAGCACATTTCGTTCCATTCCCAAACACCCTCCTCGCGGGTGACGTCACAAGACAGACGTTCGACCGCGTCCTCTGGCGAGGCATGGCCGCAGCTAGCACTTGCTTCTCATTGGCTAGAACTTGGACCTCGCGCTCGTGAAGGCTACACGTGAGAACAGGCAAACGAATACGGCGCCAAATTTGAATAATTTTACTTTTTTTTTTGTAGTGTACCGTGGAGTAGCCTCTCGGTAAAACGAACCGATCGATATAACGAACAGAGAGGCTGGTCCAGATCAAAATGTATATACCTCTCTTGGATTAACCCCTCGGTTTAACGAACAGCTTGATACAACGAACAGAGAGGCTAGATAGTCCCTACTAAAATGCCTATCGTGTATTAACCTCTCGGTATAACGAACGGTCTGTCTAACGAACAGTGACTGGTACTGACTAAAATGCCACACCGGACCGCTCGATATGACGAACAGAGTGAAGCTGGTCCCGACCAGCCTATGCCTATCATGTATTAACCTCTCGGTATAACGAACAGTGGCTGGTCCTGACTAAAAATACCAATACCTCTCATGCATTAGCCTCTCGGTATAACGAACAGAGTGAAGCTGGTACCGACCGAAATGCATACTGGCATATAGTATACATATTCGAGAAAAGAATGAAATAAAGAAAAACACTTCTGAGGCAATAAATAAAATTATTCCTCATTAGCCTATCAGCATAACGAACCGCTCCATAAAACGAACGGTCCGGCATGTCCCTTCACTATCCCACACAAATGACTCAGTTTATAACGAACGGCAATTCGATGTCTTAGGGGGTCAGAGACAAAGAACATCCCGTTGTGTTATAACATTCCTATTGTCATTGATTTTAACGATTGGTTTTTAAAAGTTGAAACATTCTAACGCTTATTTAAGGGGTACTCAACATTTCCCCTCATTTCGCAGTCATTAACGAGAGTGATTGTGGAATATTAAGGCATTATTTCGTGTCCTATATTTTCTGTCACCATGGTACAATATCCAGGACAACAAAAGCTGTGTTTTCTAAGCCTAATATCATTTGACGTATAGCCTAATACCAAAACGAGGCTTAAAGAGCAAAACTGAAGGGAGGAAAAAAAAAAGCAAGAGAAACCAATTTCTTGCTTCTCTTAATAATATCAAAAAGCTCAATAGTTAATCTTATTTATGAATAATATAATAAGAGAAGGATGTCGAATGACGTGCAGCCAACATTCGTCATACTAAAAGTCTACAAGGTGTCCTGCAACTTGGGTTAATGCATACCAAAATAACAAAAATGAAATGTACGAGGACCTAGCATAAATATTCTATTATTTGTTTAAATTTTTTGTTTATATACACATGTATATGTATATTACATTTCATGGAAATATGTTTGTAAAGATTATAATTGTAAAGGGTCTGATAAACTTTACGGACATTTTTCCATGAAATGTAATATACATGTACATAAACAAAAAATGTAAACAAATAATAGAATATTTACGCTAGGTCCTCGTACATTCCATTTGTTCCTATCAGTTTTCAAAAATAATTTAAAACAAAGGCTTATTCTGGTATGCAAACCTCTTAATATATTTTGGGACTATTTAAAAACACAAAATTAAAAATTGGATTTTGAATTATTAGAAGGATTATTCAGGATTATTGCCTCAATAACCTAATTGGACTTAACTGTAAAGCCCTAACATCTGTGGATTTTGGAGCATGTTCTTGGACATGCAGAATTTCTGATAGGGGTAGATTTTTGATGTTGATACATGTACAATGTATAATGTATGGTGACATACACCTTGTATTCCATTGTGTATCATTTTTGAGTAATTCTAAAATTGTATCCAAGGCGTCATACTCATGCACCTGGCGGATCAATCCTCCAAACTTGTTCTGATTTGTTAGCCAATGGCTATTGATTTGATAAAAAGCCTGAATTAAGGGAGGTCCATCGAAAAGGTCTCCTTGGAAACCGATTGTAAACAAGACCGGACACACTGGCCGCGTGTTCTCCAGGAGACCCTTCAGAAACGTGCTCACCTCCATGCAAGTCAGCAGTCCAGGCTCCGAGGTCAAGGGTCAAGCGGCCATGACCCGGACGGACGACCCCACGTGACAACCAGGTAAGATGTGAACAGGTCCTTATATCCCTGCAAAAATTTCAGAAAAAAACAATCAATTAGTTGGCATGTCAACATCCATGTTTAGGTTTTTAAATTTCACAATTTTTATTTCTCAAAAATGCTAAAATTCCCAAAACTCGAAAAAAAAAAGACATAATAAATTTTAAAAATTAGGTGAAATTTATTCTCATCACCTTTTAAAAATAAGGCATAAAATTATCCAAAGACTACAAGCAGGAATTAATACTTGATTTCAAATTTGCCTATTTTTATTGCCATATTTAAATTTCAATATTTTAAAATGTTTACTTGCATGTTTATAATTGCAATATTTGTTTTTATTAAACGATATTGCATGTAAACATAACATGAAAAGCCGATAAATTCAGCTAAAGTAAATAAGATGTTACGACAACATGTTTTCGATAAGCAGTAATTTAAATTACCCATGTTTAAAAATGTTGAAGGGCTAAATTTGCTTATTTTATGAACCTAAATATTGAACTTAATATTATTACGAACCTAATCTACTTTCTACTTCCGAAAAAGCAATAATAATAACTACAAACCATGAAATGAGTGAATTGATTATATTTACAACGCTGTTAATGAAAATCAATTCAATGCAATTCATTGCATTTCAAACATAAAAGTTGGTAATAAATGCAGGGTGGTCCAAAAGTCAATTCCACCCCACTTAATTTTCTTAAATCTAATAGTTATGAAAAATCATGTCGTTGCTAATAAAGAGGAAGTCACGTGTGCTCTATCCACTAATGGTGTTAGATTTTACTTACGACCATTTTTTCACTGAAACCCGCATTGTAATTTTTTCGCCGTGTCAATTAGGACAAAATATCAAATTAGGAAAAGGAAGAGAATGGTCTGTTCGTATGAAATCAACTATTTTAGTCTTAATTTGAAATTAAAGTTGTCACAATGTTTTTTGAGAACAGAGGGAAACGCCAAATGTTAGCTACGCCGCAATACAGTGGTGGTGAACTGCCGTCAAACTTTCGGTTCAATACAGTGAAACTTGTGAATTACATGTGCACCCCAATTGGACCGAACCATGGGGTGTGCTACTTGGAGGGATGTGCTATATGAAGGTTCAGCTAAATTTATGACCATAGTGAATCAGATGTTATTAATGAAGATGCACAAATATATATGTTGCAATTTTAAATGTTTTTTAACATAAACAAAACTGAAAAATACATATAAAAAACAAATATACGCTCTAATACAAGTGCATCTATGTAGATGTAGCCATTTTACTTTATATTGGGTGTACATGCTTGTATCTAAATACCTTTTCTAAATGGTAAACATGCATTCACTATGCTAATGTATTTTATTTGACATTTATCGCCATCATTTTGGGATTTCCCAGTGGGTGAAATTTGATTATTGCATGCTTTGGCGTACGCTCTTCGCAGGTTAAATCGTTATTATGTTCCAAGAAACCAGTGCGCAAGTCGCGTTTCGCCGGCAATACGCTCTATGGAGTGCTCTTATTCGCAGGTTTCACTGTAATCCCTTTCATATCACGTAGATCGCTTCACTGCAGTGTACCTCTGTAATGTAGCGTAGCCACCAATTGTCGTTTCCCTGTTCTTAAAAACATTGTAAAAACTTTAAATTTATTTTCAATGAAGACGGAAACAGCTAATTTCATACAAACAGACCATTCTCTTCCTATTCCTAATTCGACATTTTGTCCTAAGTGTTACGGCTAAAAAGTTATAATAATTTTCATCAAATCTTGTGAAAGAAAAAATCAATGTCATATTAACTACTTAATTTAGAGTTTGGCAAGATTTATTTTGCTTTCCCTAAAAGCGGGACTTGCGTCGTATCGCAAAGTTGCCGCAACACGCGACGTTTCTCGTAAATACGCAATGCGGGATAACGCGGGGTCCCTGAGTTATCGTTTCTGCAGAACCGATGACCAAAATTCGGCTTTTGATACAAATAATAAATTCACCTTTTGAAATAGAAATGGGCGCGGTTTGAAGCGTGATGAAAGAAATAAACACGGAAAAAGCGAATTAGGTTGCGTGAGAACGAAAGCATTCAGAAACGCACGATAGGTGGCGACGTGCGTCACTGCGGGTGCTCAATTGACCAATCTGCCAAAGCCGATGGTCGAGTGGTTGCGCGCTTGTCTCTCGATCCCAGGGTGTGGGGTTCGATTCCCGGTCGAGGTCGGTAGGAATTTTACGAAAGGGCAAAATTTCCAAAGTGGCGGATCTTTCGAATGAGAGTTTGAACTGAGGTTCCGTGTAGATTCCCCCCCTTGCGAGGGGGTGGAAGTCCCCCTTGTAGGCAAAATTTCCAGGGAGGTGAAGGAGGCTCTTTCCCTCGCATTGGCGCTTAGCCCTTGTGTGCAGAAATAGGCCAACGTAAAAAATTAACAAACAAACAAACAAACAGCTGCTAAGCTAAAAAGTTGTTAGAGTACCCCTCAAGATTTGACCTCCAAGTGACCTTAAGCCTCCATTTGGGTCGTGGCCAAATCCAGGGGCTACATTTTCAACCACATACAACCAAAATCGGCACCGCACTCCAGTCCCCTGATTGGTGGGGTTCTATCAGGTGATCTAGGAGATCCAATCAGGAGATGGGAGTGGTCGCCAATTTTGGTTGTGAGAGGTTGAAAATGTGGCCCCAGGATGCACCCACTTCCTGTTTGTAATCCAAAGAGGCAGCTTTGCCATTAAGGGGAAGTTTCAAAAGTAGGTCAAGTGGGAGGGGAGTTCAAGGCCAAGTTGGTGGTTTTAAGGATCCTTATCAGCAAAAGGGTGGCAGGTTGCCAACTGAATTTTTGAGGAATGTGGCAGGCTGGGGCATGTTAAGCCCCAACCATTGGTAGGGCAATTAATTGCTGGACCACTGCTTGCTGAACCTAATGAAGAAATTAATGGAGCCACTAGGCAATATACCTAGTCATTCTATGCATCTCTAAACATGTTATCATTAATAAATTGCCCCATATCGCCTGTTGCTTTGTTAGTCTTGACAGAACTTTAAATCAACCTTTAGGGTGGGATTCAAAGTCGTCGAACAAGTACTACTTCGACCACTTTGATTTCTGGCCTTAGTGTTTCTCCAGCCAACTAATCCCTGTTTTTTCCACCCATTCTTCCACAGGTTATCCGGAAACGAGGCCCTCATCAGCAATGCCGGGCTCGTCAAGGGGCTCATTGGGCCCAATGGCCACCGAAAACGTAGTCCGCCAGCAGAACGGATCTTTGACGATAGCGAAGCAGACGTCCAAGAACCACACCACCACCAACAACAACAACCACAGAAACAGTCTTCGTGCTCTCGGAGCAAGAAGTAGCGTGTCCTCCGCATGGCAAGACTCCAGAGCCAATCTTCTGGAGAACCCTTCCGACTCCGGCCCAGGAGTCGCGGAACAACAATCCCGTCAGATGTCGGCCTACCGTCGCTGGTTGTCCAGAAACGTTGCCAACAAGGTGTCCAACTGCAATCAGCCGAAGAGAGGAGGCGAAGACCGGCGTTTCCGGCCCAAGTACCGCGAGACTCCTGGAGCGGCAGTCATCTTGTACCTGGGCATCGGAATGATAGTCGTGGGTCTTGTCTTCACCTTCGTGGGTCTCGGAGACAAGATCTTCAACACCCTCGAACTGCAACTGATCGGTCCATGTCTGATCGCTGCTGGTTTCGTGGTCTGCGGCATCCGGGTTCTGGTGTGTACGTGCGCGGACAGATGCGGCTACTGCGACAAGGAGATAGTCTTCGGCGAAAAAGAAGCTCGTCGACAGTCCATGGATACCAGCGACGATTCTTGGCGTCCCGATAGCGCGTCACCTCCTTCGGCATCCATCATTGTGCGAAGACCTCCAACTCCCGCAAGGGTCTCTCTGGAGAGGATCAGAGACATTGAGGAGGCCTCCACCTCTTCTTTCTCCATCCAGGACGACTCCGATCCCCGGGATCTGCTGAGTCTCCGCTCCGAGGACAGCAGCGACTATTCCCTGAGCGAGTTCCGGGAGATAGAGCTGCAGAAAGCGCCGGCGGAACAGCCGGAAACGAGCTGGGATGGACCGGCTTCCAGAGAACGGAACGGGAAGACCAGAGAAGGACAAGGGGATGTGGCACCGGAAGAAAGAAGCAAAGAAGTGGACAAGGCTCAAAGGTCGATCGGTAAACTGGAGAAGAAGACCAGCGACGGCCTCATTCTCAACGTCAGCACTCTGCAGGATGGACGACCGGCAAGACCGAGAACTCCGGAAGTGGAAAGCGAACACTCCTGGAGCATGGAAGCCGATGGTAAATGATGCGAAATGCCCCTAAAAGTTGGCAAACAGTGCATACACAGGAGTAGAGGAGGGCAGCGACTGTTCAGGGGATGAAATCATATCTCCTGGACACTTTTAAAATTACAAAACTAGCAATTTATCCAATTTTTCATGGTTTATGAAATCCCTGTTAGATGGACAAGATGATTTGTGAGATCTTAACACGTGTAAATATTATTGAAAAATTGCACATTTGTTAAACAACCTTAAATCTTTCAAATAAAACAGCAGGCTTTGGAAGTGTGTGTAAAATAAAAACAGTTCTGTTGCTTGTTTTTCCTTCAAACATTTTTCTTCATCCAAACAATGAGAATGTTGATCCCTGGACCCTTCTGGAAATGGTTTTAAAAGGTATTTAATCTGCTTTCAGATACATCGACAGCTCTGGCAGATTGTTTATGAAAGAAGGGAGTGATGACCCAAGTTGACCTTCATCACCTTTCGCACTTTTGAGTGTATTGAGTCGTTGACTGATCAAAAACGGAATCAATTTTCCCCTTACAAATCCAGCACCACGAAGGACCGGAATATCGCGTTTGAAAAGTCCGTGGCCTTTAAGGTGGTGTTTAGTTCAGCCTTAATTACCATTTCGTACGATTATTAGCTCAAAAACATTTAATAAATACACGTAAATCAATTTCAAACTCGTATTTCCACGTACGTACACTATTACCGTTATTACGCGTACACTTTATTTTTCAATAATCCGTATGTAACGAAGTTCGGATATAACAATCTCATTTCTTAGGTCCCCAGAAGATCGTTATAAGCGATTTCTGCATTCTATAATGTGTCCCTTTACCAATCTCTACCTTACGAAACACGTAATGTATGCCGGCTGCGGGCCACAGCATGAGTGGGGGGAAAGTTGGTTCACCTGGTTTAAAAATGGCCCGCGGGCCAAAAGTGGCCCCCGCTGCAAAAAACGTCTCTAAAACCCCCCCCTTCCCGAAGCACAACCGGCTGTGATTCGTGGGATTTTTTCTCACGTGCGCGCTTACCTTGTCGCACCCCTCGTCGCATGGACTCTCCGCCTGCGTTCGGAGCGCCGTGCGTCTATTCATCCCGTCGTCGGTTGCCTAGGAAACCCCTCCCCATTCTCCCCCTCTCTCATCTCCTGTTCTTCCAAGGAGCCCCCTGACGGATTCTCCAGCAGCCATCCAGCGTAGTGAAATTTCTGGCGTTCTCGCGCTACGTGGCCCGGAGCCAAAAAAATATTGAGGGGGGCCACCTCAAAACTGTGAGATATAAAAACAGGAGATATAAAAACGTGGGCAAAGACAGGTCCTCGATTTCCGAACGTCACATCCTAGTGCTGGGGTCGTGACCCCCGAGCCCTGATTTTCCATCCGTCATCCAACGCGTGCGGCTGTGCCGCGCTTGTTGTGCGCGCGTAAAACCCGGAGTGGTTTCATCAGAGGCCGTCCACCTTTTTTTTTTTGGCAACAACAAGGGGCCATTGGAATAACGTCGAATAACCCCTAGGATCAAAGGTCACCATCGTCTGGTCCAGGCATGGCCCTCGTCACGATTCCCTACGCGGGGTTACGCGAGACGAAACTTGTGACATCAGGAGGATCCTTAGGTCGAAAACGGGCCTAAAAAGCAAGAAAAACATCGGTCATGGGGCACCGAAGTGACCATTGGTCAGTGTTCGGTCCGAAAACACGTCCCCACGGACTGGTGATCAGGGTGCGAGAGAAACCCAAGGCGAATCGTCGGCAAACGGAGTAAAACCAGGTGAGTTAAAAAGAGAGTGTAGGCTTAAGAACGTTCGTTTTGTGCTCTTGGACACCTCAAGAGCTACACAATTGTTTGTTTCCACCTCAGTGCTCCTGAGCTAGGAGTGATTGCCTACCTTCGGATTAGACGGGGGCAGAGTTGAGGCCCTAAAGGTCAAATAGGTCGTCAGTCCTATTTTAAGCAATATGCGACTGTTTGCTATTAGTGAACAGATGATTATGGAAACGGAGCTTGAAATCTAAATGTATAATTAAACCCATTCATCAATTTCATCAATTTGACTATTTATAAATATTTGGGGGGGGGGTGGGGGTGCGGAGAATTAATCCACCTACATAACTCATAACCTTATCTATTTTAACATGACCTAACCTGACCTTTTAACTCAAACAAGCAATATATTGCCACGTTTTTGGGTGTGTGAAGTTTACCCAAACATGACTTAACCTGGCCTGACCTCATATAACATGACCTCACCTCACCTCACCTCACCATCAAGATAACCAACCAATCATTACGTACCTAGCATATCTCACAACTTCACCTACCCTAACATAACTCATAACCATACCTAATTTAACATGACCTAACCTGACCTTTTAACTCAAATAAACATTATATTGCCACGTATTTGTGTGTGTGGCGTTTACCTTAACGTATACGTTAACATGGATTTTCATCACATGACATAACCTCATCTCACCTAACCTATCATAACATATCTCATCTAACTAATCCATCCTAACCAGATCTGCATATTACCTAACCCAACTTAATAAATTCTAACATAACTCAAATTGCATGGCGCATACTTCTAAATCTGTAACTATAGTGCAAGCCATTGGGACCAAGCCAAATGTTTTGCTGTTAGGAGGGATAGTGCTATTTTCAGATTTGGATAAAGTGCATGATCGTATACACATTGTGTCGACAGTGAGTTATCGCTACTTTCAGGGTCATTGCTGTATAGCGGTACACACTACTTACACGTTTCGGTGTACAGTGTATATTATTTAACAATTGGCTATACTGAGTTTGCCAAAACACAACCTTACCTAACTCGAATTTGGCTAATATTACCAAATAGTTGTATGTGCGGTGTTTACCCAGTGCGGAACTATCCAGTTTTTAAGAGCCTGACCTTCCTGGACACTAAAAATTCAAAAACATCTACATATAATCCCAAGTAGTGTCATATACAGAGCGTGATCTAAAATAAACATTTTTTTATGAGATAAGGTACCTGTAAAGTTGCAATTCAAATTTTACATGGAAGCAAGTAACCTCCTAAAGAACCCGGGACGCTATTCCACAATCTTATATCCAAGCGAAATCTGAAAATTAAAGTTTGAAATTCGTCTCACTTATTCAAAAATAACAAATGATAATAATAGGCCTAATGCAAATAATTTAACATCCATGGAAAGTTCGATTAACAATTCGAATTCACGTGCATGGGGCCGTCCATTAATGGCGTCACGCACTAGGGGGGGGGTGTCACACATTTGTGATGTGTG
>JAQGCC010001692.1:0-21991 GCA_034698905.1 Xestoiulus laeticollis | reverse complement strand
ACTTTTACAGTTTGTTTTTTTCATTTACAGTCCCCTATAAATGGGAAAATTATGAAATTTTGATCATGCAGTAGCTAAAAAATACTGCATTTTAGCAATTTTTATTTTTGTATTATAACAAGTAGTTTTTTTTTAATAGTATGTATCAAAATTTCCCTCATAGCAAAACATGCAGTTCACAGTCAGTTCAGCTCCCCCTTAAGCCTCACTCTCACTAGACTTAACTCACGTCCGCCAAACGTAAAATGTGCAGGGCATCATCGTGATTACCTAATCTTAAAAGCGCACTGTTGAGCAGGAATGCCCATATGTTTTTTTGATTGGATAATCCCGATGACATCAGGTGCATTTTATGTTCGAAGGGCGTGAGTTACGTCTAGTGAAGGTGAGACTAAATAAAATATTTTAAATAAAATTGAAACAAACAGTTGGAAAAGTTGGTAAATTTAAAATGCTTCCTGGACAGCTTTGGCAATTTCTTTATCAACAGTAATAATGTCATTAATTTTTGTCAAATGGCACATTTTCTGAGGGAATTTGACTTAATTATCTAATTGATAGATTTTTACATATCTTAAAACTAATTTGTTTTTTTATTGTTTTCCAATCATAGCTTAACAAGTCTATGGCAAATTTTTATCAGCATAGTCGTGGTTAGAAATATTCCAGGACAAATTTTAAAAATTCCCCGACTTTCCAGGTTTTTTCATGCTTTTTTTTAAAAATTCCCTGACATTCCAGGTTTTTCCAGGTTGTAGGACCCCTGCATTAGGTGTTGTCATGTGGCATGGTGGCTGAATTGCCATGATATAGGATGACATTCCAAATAGCCCTCGTGGCTGAAAATCCTTGATGGCTGGATGGCAGTGTGTTTGTCATACGACAATTAGTGCAGTTAGCACGCATGATCAGTATTTCACTACAAACAACGCATTTTAGAGGAGCGTCGTAAAAGTCGTTATGCTCCTCAGAGACGTTTTCTATTGTATCACGTTAAACTAACGAAGTTGTCGTCTCCCCTTAACCACAGACGATTAACGTGGTTCCCACGCATGTGCAGACAGTGCTGCCAATGTGGTTAACGTTAAGGAAAATATCTGCGCAAACTCCAGAATAGCTAAATAACCTCCTTTGGAGTCTTATATTGTCGGTCTTTATGAATTTAAAGGATAAAAACGTACTCCAGTTTTTTTTAGCGAAATAGTTTCTTCACATGCGCACTCAAAAACCACAAGACAACCAAAACAAGATATCCCAATACTGCTTTTCCTTTTACATTAGTCGTCCTGTTAAAGAAATACATTTTAGAAAGATCCACGATAAGGTATTCCCAAAGGTGTGTTTTTGCGTGCCGACAGGGTAGCAGCACTTATCGTAACATATCAAAGGTAACAGCAACAATGGCGATAGGTACAGGAAAACGTAGTTTTTTTGCTATATCGCTATTGAAAACAAGCCCAATTCACTGACGTAATAATATGTTAAAAAAGTCATTGAATGTAGTTAATGGAATAGTTTATTTATTGAGGTGACATCAATTCCATTTAATTTTAGTGCCCTACAGTCAGCACCAAAATGCCATAAAAGGTAAATTATTTTAATGGTCCTTCAACTGATTTCTAATGAACGATTCCTAGATTACAAAGGTTAATTCAATGATGTTGGCGATTTTGTAAAAATGTACTTAAAATATTTGCAAAGATAATTACACTAAGGCAATGTGGCCTTCAAGATGGTGAGCATGTGGTGGTATGGCGATTTTGCAGCGTATGGCATAATCACAGTAAGGGCGAGTACATGCGAATTAATAGGATCGACTCGAGCAACTGTCCATATGCCACAAAGTCGCCACATGCGACATAACACATGCTCATAATCTTGGTGGGCATGCGGTAGTATGGCTACTTTGTGGCAAGCATGGTGAGCATGTGGTGGTATGGCAATTTTGCAGCGTATGGCATAATTACACAAGGCGAGTACATCGAACCGATCCTATTAACTCGCATGTACTCGCCTTGTGTGATTATGCCATACGCTGCAAAGCCATGGCACCACATGCTTACCATGCTTGCCACGAAGTAAGTAGCCATACCACCACATGCTTACCATCTTGGTGGGCACCCTACCTTAGCATAACTTTCTAAAAAAGCACGTGAAATTTTACAACCACCATGTGGTGCTGAACCAAATTAAGACAGCAAGGCGGTGAGCACGTGGCGTGAGGCGAGCACATGCAAATCAACGAGATCAAATGGACGTTATCCCATTCATTTGCATGTGCTCGCCTAGTGCAACATGCCACACACCACCAAGTCACCACATCACCATCTTGGTGGGCATCCTGCTTTAATCACATGGCTATTTCTGAAAAAGCACGTTGAATTTTGCAGACCACCATGTGGTGCTGAACCAGATTAAGACAGCAAGGAGGTGAGCACGTGGCGTGAGGCGAGCACATTCAAATCAACGAGATCAAATGGACGTTATCCCATTCATTTGCATGTGCTCGCCTAGTGCAACATGCCACACACCACCAAGTCGCCACATCACCACGCGCTCACCATCTTGGTCACAATTACGCAAAAATGTTTGATTCTGACACCCAACTTTTTGTTCTCTTTTCTAACGCTAGCGAGAACGCCGACGACAAGTTGGCGGCGCAAGGAACACTTCGCGAGCGCATGTGGCGCGCCTTCGAGAACCCCCACACAAGCACGGCCGCGCTAGTGTTCTACTACGTGACCGGCTTTTTCATCGCGGTGAGCGTAATGGCGAACGTGGTGGAGACGGTGCCGTGCGGAATGATCCCAGGCAGCCTGCGCCGCAACATATCGTGCGGTGAACGCTACAAGATCATCTTCTTCTGCCTGGACACGGCGTGCGTGATGATCTTCACTGCAGAGTACCTGCTGCGTCTGTTCGCCGCGCCCGACCGCTGCAAGTTCGTGCGCAGCGTCATGTCCATCATCGACGTGGTGGCCATCCTGCCCTACTACATCGGTCTGGGCATCACGGACAACGACGACGTGAGCGGCGCCTTCGTCACCCTGCGCGTCTTCCGCGTCTTCCGCATCTTCAAGTTCTCGCGCCACTCGCAGGGGCTGCGCATCCTCGGTTACACTCTCAAGAGCTGCGCTTCAGAGCTCGGCTTCCTCGTGTTCTCCCTCGCCATGGCCATCATCATCTTCGCCACCGTCATGTTCTACGCAGAGAAGAACGTGATCAACACGCGCTTCACTAGCATCCCCTCGGCCTTCTGGTACACCATCGTCACCATGACAACGTTGGGGTGAGTACCATGTTACCTTTTTTGCACCTTTCCAAACACTATTTGTGGGAGTCCTACGAGGAGCTTTGCGAACCATGAGCGGTCCAAAACACGACCAACTCTGTATGGGATCCAAACAGGGCTATGTCTCTGAATTTGAAGGGGTACATACAGTGAAACCTGTGAATAGCGCACCCCATTGGGATCGAACCATGAGATGTGCTACTTGGAGGGACGTGCTATATGAAGGTTCGGCTAAAGTGATGACCATAATGAATCAGATATTATTATTCTAATGAAGATTTCACAAATATATATGTTGCAATTTTTAAATGGTTTTTAACATATAAACAAAACCGAAAAATACATATGGAAAACAAATATACGTTGGGATTTCCCATAGAGTGACATATTTTATTGTAGCATGCTTTGGTGTATGCTCTTCGCAGGTAAAACCGTGATTTTGTCTCACGAACCCAGTGCACTTGTCGCGTTTCGAAGGGAATACGTTATATGGAGGTAGCTTGTTCTATAAAATCGATCCGTGCCGACTGCGAGGGTGCGCTACTCCCAGGTAGTACGCTATATGGAGGAGTTTATCGCAGGTTTTACTGTAGATTTTAGTACTATGCAATCAGTTCAGGAATTCGATATGTCAGAGGTTAAAATCCATGCACCCAAATTTATATGCACCCGGTTTACTTGGTTTGAGTTTTTATGACCAATTTATGCCTAAATGTGACCATTGACCACTCGCAAGTTTTTGCGAACTTTGTTCAATGGTATATAGTCACGTTAGTTCTCCATTGAGCAAGATTAAAAGGGGAGGAATAAATATGCAACAAAACCTCAATACAATTCCACTTTGAACTAACCCAGATCGAAGCCACTATTCCAGAGCAAACTGGAAGCCATTTTTATTCAAGATGACAGACCTCACCGAACTTTTATAATGTTTGACATCTTTTCACATTGGGTCCAATGACATATCAGGAAAAAAAAGTAAGCGTTCCTACCTTATTATCTTAAAAATTTAGGATGGAAAATTTGAAAACTATATCTAAAATAAAGTACTATGCGCCATGTTTATTGACAAGGGTTTTTCCACTTTCCTAAACCTGGTTTTTCGAACGCGTCGATCCCGCTATTAAATATTTTAAACGTTTCTAATTTTAATCTGAATATTCGGTCCAAGACGGTTAAAGGGACACCTTGGACGACCTACCCATAATGAAAATTGAGCGAGAAATGCACGTCCTTAGGTCACTTCCGGTTATGACCTCCATAGCCACCCCTGCAAAGTACCAAAGCAACTGATGGTTTCGTATCCGACAGAATGCAAATGAAACCAGAAAAATCGACCACTGTGACATGAGCGACCTCTGTCGAGCTCAACCGGATTAATTAAGAGGGAGACCATTAGCCAACCGGTAGAGTTCCCAAGCGAACACTCCCGCAACCACGCCCACATTCGACCTAAATAGACGGGATCCGGACGTAAGCCCATTCGCAAAACGGGTTGCAAAATCGCCCGTGGGAGCAAAAACGCAAAAAGCAGCATCGTGGCTAACACGAAATATAGCGTCCCCAATTAGCGGTGGAGCTCTTGAGCAGACCAGGAGTGCCGATTAATTAGTGACGAGATCGGTTGCGCGGAAACGCAACTGGTCCGTCGGGGATCGTTGCTGGCGACGTCGCAGAGACCGCAGATGGAGCCCTTGTCTGCGATCACGAGGGTCCAAAGGACATTTCGACGCAATTTTAAGGCACTTTTGAAAGGCTATTCGAGATTATGAGGTCCATGAGAGAAAAAAAAACCTCTAGGGTGTGTTACTTGAAGGGATTCAGCTAAAGTGATGGCCACACACCCACGGATATATACATGTACATATTCAACTGCACACATGTACGTGTACATGGTACATATTACAACTTTACACATGTACATGTATTCAACTGTACACATCATTTATGTGTAAATGCTGTCCATGACTATACTTGTATACAACTATACACATGTACGTGTACATGTATTCAATTGTACACATCATGTACATGATTACATGTATACAAATTTAAATATTTACATTAAGTCATAACAGTAATGCCTGATTCCCACTGGACGGAAAGTAGCGATTTGCTTGCTACGCGCATGCGCACTTCAATTGAATACCGGTTGCTTTCAGTAGAGGGCGCTGATGAGATAGAAGTTGAAAGACAACCAACTTTTTTTTTCGCTGCCAGAAGATGATGCCAGCAGAATTGATTCCGTCCAGTGGGAATCAGGCATAAGTCTTAAGAACGACTGAAAATGCATCAGAAAACTGTTGTTTATCAACACAGCAAATCGAAAATTAGAAACTCAACAAAAAAGATGATAAGGGGCCGGAAATTCAACTTAAAAACTGAAAGATGCAATGATCTGGTCCTACTGAACGAGGACTCAACAGGTGAACGTTCAAAAACTCAACAAGCTATAGGGCAGAAAATATTTCCTTATCAGGTTACTGTAGAAATGACTCACTGCTTGAAAAAGAACCTATCAAACATGTGAAAAATGCCATAAACAGTTGGTGCTCTAAATTGACGGCAATCACTGATGGCTCTGGAGCTGTCAGTGATTGCCCACCTACAGGCACAACTACCAGAAAAATTCCACGTAACACGATGAAAAGCTCTGTAAAAAATTCGTTTCGCTATTGGCTATCCAGTCAAAGGTCATTTGGGTTCCGCAGCACACCATGCGACTCCAAATCACGCTTTAGAAATACCGGGGTAAACCCCGCTGTTAACGCCAGGCGTCTATTTACAAACAAACCTGAAGTATTTCACACCTCCCCTTCGTTGGAGCCATTTTGGACCCGTGCCAAAATTCTGGCACAACGTGCCATTGGCCCGTTCTGCACGTCTCGTAGCCTAGTACGAGCAACCCCTCTCCCTCTTCTCACACTTCACTACAGTAGAACCTGTCTAAAATCATATGGTGTAAAAAAATATCCTCTCTAAAAGCATAAAATGTGTCTGGTCCCGCTTATGGAACCCACGTATAAAATAATAAACCTCCATTAAGGGATATTGAACAACTGTGTGGTCTCAATGATTTTGTAAGGGAATATATCAACAATGGAACAGCCATTTTTTGACGTTTTTGGTCAGGATAAAGTCCCAGGCCACACTAGGCTGGAAACGCGCGTTTGGCTAGCCTCAAACAAGGCTTTTAATTATAAATAAATTTTCTCACGAGATATTAATGTGCAAATTTTATAGTTATAATTAAATTCGATGATCTGTTTGAGGCTAGCCAAACGAGCGTTAACAGCCTAGTCTGGCCTGGGGCTAAGAGTTCTTGAGTGAATCACTGCAATGATCCTTTTAATAACGACACAGGGCTACGCAGACAGAATCTGTCATTACATATAAATAGCAGCGCTACCGATTACGATGCCCCTTAATGCCCCGTCAACTGATTTACCTTAACGAGAACGCATTGGAAAAACATACAGTGCTGTCAATGTGGTTAGCATTAAGGGAGCATTGAGGGAGGCGTGCGCAATCCCTCTTATGACGCTTAACGTAACCGGTAAGCCCAAACGATTGTGCTGCTATTTCTATTTAACGTCGTGTGCGTTGAACCTTGACGCTGCATTTTTTACTGATGTAGGTTGATCAGTTTTTTACTTATTACAACTGTGTTCGCATGTCTACATATGAACCTATGTCTGAAATCATATCCTGTCTAAAAGCATGTTTTCCCTGATCCCAAAAGTATGATTTTAGACAAGTTCTACTTGTAATGTGAAGGAAAAGGCACACTACTTTCCTTGGTGAAGTTGAGAAACGACTTACTTATTCCGCTTTTCTGTCTGAAATACTTTTCGAAATTTCACCCAGAATGCAAGAGGGCGTATTAAAACCTCTGACATGCAAAACAAAAACAACTTTTTGCCCAACAAGTTATCTATCGTTCACTGTTTGAGTACAAGTAGCTGCATCAGTGCTATATGAAATCTTGCTGATACGACTACGACGCTCTAACCACTATACCTACGTGAAAACGACCCCATAAAATCCAATTATTTGAAGACTATTTTAATGTCGGCGGTCTGTCTCTCCTGGTTTCAGCTTGAATTTTCTTTTCAAATGCAATATTTATTATTCCCCGGCTTTCGGCTTCGGAAATGTAAAAGAGCGTCGCCGTGGCAACTGTGCAAAGTGGAGGCGTGACGTCATTGGGTGATAGTAGAGAGAACCAGAGGCTGAGCTTATAGCGAGGAAAATAGCGTTACGAAGATGCTCCAAGCTCCCCTATGTCCAACTCTATAGTTTTAGCCAGTGAAAATCGCTTCAAAATGCGTTATTTTCCCTATGCACTGAAACGGTTTAATTTTATTTTAGCTTAATTAGTCTTATCACGTTTCAGCACCCCCTGGTGGTTTACGAGCATTAAGCAAGACGTTTTCAACTTGGCCACATAAGCTTCATTAGAAATATAATAACGATTACATTAGAAACGAATTGCAGATCGTTCATCGGATGATATTTGCGACCAAAAAAAAATATAATAATAACTAAACGAAAAAATTACATTAATTAAAAAAATATCCGAAAATAATTTGTTACTAAAATAGGGAGATAATATAGCCAAGCAGCACGTTAAAAATACTTTGCCGATTACGATTTAGTTTCGGAAAACCAAAGGCCGCATGCGCGGGTATGACATTTATATCGTTCATGTTATGCACATTAGTCTTGTTTTAACATTTGCATTTCACAGCATAATTTTGGACTGAATCGTCTGCTAACGCTTGCTAGGTGAATCGTCATTATGTACAATATAGGCACATCTGCTAGTCATGCACGATTCCGGTTCGACTGTGTACAACCCATTGCGCAGTATACCAAAAGACAATTCTGTCGATATCGGTCGTTCTACGACTCACTGCTATAGCTCACGGGTTGCCATATACATGTACATGTACTTTGCCCCAGGCCACACTAGGCTGGAAACGCGCGTTTGGCAAACCTCAAACTTGGCATCGAATTTAATTTAAATTCTAGAATTACAAAATTTGCACATTAAAATCTCGTGCAAAAATTCTTTTTAAATTAAAAGCCTAGTTTGAGGCTAGCCAAACGCGCGTTTCCAGCCTAGTGTGGCCTGGGGCTTTATCTTTTAAATTTTTAAAAAATTCAAACATAATTTGGACTGAAACGTTCCAACTTCTTTAAAAAAAGAATGTTTATCTTTATTTGCCCAAGTGTGTGGGGAAAATGTTTCGTTTGGGGATGTTGGTTTGCGGTAGTATGCGACCATAGCCTTAGGGATGCCAAGTTTACGCCAAGTAGATAAAAAAACATCCCGATTCAGTTGTAGAAGATCTCGACTTCGCCATATATCGCAGTCACTTTGCAGGGTGTTGGAAAACAGGAGTATTTTTACCTCAAAGTTTACCATCACAGGCATTGTCTACTAGCTGCCACATTCTCCGAATCCTTACTTTTTCCCCGGGGTAATCGCATCTGCCCCGGACTGGATTGAGCGCCACCATTGTCTCCAGTATCCGACACCCGATAGGCTTGTTGCTGCAATCAAAACCACGGTCTATTTGCGGCCTTATACGATGCATTTATCTCGGCGGCCAGATAACGCGATTCCGCGTTATATCGTAAGCTAGCTATTTTTGCAACTCTTAACCTTATTCGAACTGATGTTGGTTGCACGAGCACTTGTTGGAAAATGACAGCTGAATGGAAAACAGGGGTGGGGTAATGAGGTTAAGGTTTCCTTTTCCTTTAGCAAACCACTCTGTATAGGTTGTCGGAAACGACTTGAGGGAAAATCCCAGCGCTAGTGACCGAATGCAAATAGATGTACCTGCAATGCTAAAAAAACTAGTGTTTTTGAAGTAAAACTTCTATAGGCGCGGTATGGTTGAAAATCTTGGTAGGGCAACTATTCAAAAAGGACTTTTTTAATTTTATTATTATTATTATTAATATTTGATTTAATTAAAGAAAGATTTTCTTGACTTAAATTCCATATATTTTTTTTTATTAAATTAATTAAATGAAAAAAAAAAATGTTTCTTAATTAAACAATAAAATGCTTATATGAAATTTAGTTTAAGAAAATCTCTCTTAATACACATTTTATCGACTTAAATTCTTCATATTAAATGGAAAAAAAGCAATTTATAAAATCAACTTTCTTCATGTTTCTATTTCATGTAGAACAAACCATGTTTCCATTAGATAGATTGGAAACAGGATATGTTTCCATTAGAACAAGCCAATTTCCTATTATGTCAAAATATTTCCTTTAGAACAAGCCATATTTTTATTGGAAAAAGCCATGTTTCCATTAGAACAAGACATGTTTCCATTAGAACAAGCCAATTACCCATTATGACAAAATATTTCCATTAGAACAAGCCATATTTTTATTGGAACAAGCCATGTTTCCATTAGAACAAGCCATGGTTGTTTCCATTAGAACAAGCCAATTTCCCATTATGACAAAATATTTCCATTAGAACAAGCCATATTTTTATTGGAACAAGCCAATTTCCCATTATGACAAAATATTTCCATTAGAACAAGCCATATTTTTATTGGAACAAGCCATGTTTCCATTAGAACAAGATATGTTTCCATTAGAACAAGATGTTTCCATTAGAACAAAATATGTTTTCATTACACTAATTGGATCAAGCCAAGTTTCCAATCAACAAAATGGAACAATATATGTTTTAAATTAGAACGATATGTTTTCCATTAGAACACGCCATATTTCCATGAATTCCACTCTTCTTTAGTTGAGAACAAAAAGTATATTATCATGTCTAACAAATCACATTCCCACAAGCATTTCCACAAAAAAACACATTGTATTTAACATTGCATGTTCTTTTTAATATAGTTTTCAATTCTGTTTGCAAATAGCCGCTTGCAGTGAATACGAAATAGTCGCCTTGAAAGACAATTTCTGCGGTAACATTCTATCTTTAAACAAAACCGAATGTTTAACCCTTCCATGTCCCTAATTTGTCAACATGTGCATCGCGCGTCACAGCTGCATTCCTAAGGCAATCCCGAAGTGAAGATTTGGGCGTTTGAAAGTCGTCTCGTTTGGCCCGTTAGTTTACGAGATCGCCATTTGCTAAAAGTGGATTACTTTAATGGATCACAGCCAATGCAGGCGAAATGTTGCCAAGCGTTTAGCATTCTAGCGCGCCCTTGCACACCCCAAAATGAGGCACTGGCTGCATGAGCACATTCCTGAATTGAGTAATTAACCGCTCGGCCCATAAAGCAATTTACAGAAATTAGCATGGGATTGACTCGAAATGTCCAAAAGGGTGGTTCATGAATACCGGTACGCGTATGCAGTAGGGCTAATTTTGAAAGAGCTTCACCTTAATTTTCAATACCAGTAAACGTATACAGAGGTAGACAAAATATCGTGTACACATGGCACTACAATTTCAATTATTTTTGAAATGGACTCGTACAAGTTTAGCATTTTCCACCATTTATTACTTCCCCTACATTTGAATTGTTTGTGACTGAAATAGCTAGCTGGAGATAACTCTTTAGTTGTCACTATAGTAGTGCATATACGAGGCTATCGCAGAATCTAACTGCACTTGGAATAACCAAGGTTCAGTTGATGACACATCATTATCATCATCATCATCATCATCATGCAATGGTGAGTCATCAGCTAATCAGTCTACGTCTACTTAAATTATATTTTTGTGGATGCACCTGGAGAGTAGCGTCATACGTAGTCGCAATATTTTTGAAAAAGGTTCACATTTTCAATGAAAATATAAATAAACGAATTGAAAAACATATATAAAGAAAACACTATCAATTTAGATTTTGTTATAACGGTTTTCAAAGTTGATTTTATCTCTTCCATTTTTTGGCCATTCTGACAGTCTAGCAAAGTATTTTATTATTTTTTCTATATTTGTTAAACAACGAAATTTGATTACGAAATGTACTACTTTAGCGAAACTAATCGGTATTCCATTATTTCAATCAATAGCGTTTACTTATAACGTACAAGTACTATTATTAACGTGTTATGCAAACTAACAATAGAGAAATTGTACAGGTTTCCTTCAATCTTAACCAGAACGATAAATACACTATCACGCATGCGCATCAATAAGTTATGCGCCGTAAAAGTCTTTACTTCTCAAAGACGTTGACGTTGTGGTATCTTGTTAAACTAATGAAATTGTCGTCTGCCCTCAACCACAAACCTATTAACGTCGTCCCCACGCATGCGCATTAGCAAAAAAGCAGTGCTGCCAATGTCGTCAAGATTAAAGAAAACCTATCAATCCCTCTGTTATTTTATACGGCTGGCTTAGATAGAACCCCTAGATAAAGTTTGAAATAATGTTACCATCATAATCATCATCATTCCCAGTATGGAACATGAACTTATAAATATACATTGTACATAAATATTGTATATTTAGGAAGATTTTAAATTCTTGAGGTCACATAGACCCCTAGTTTGTCATCAAAGGGTTCAGGAGGTTTTCGTTCAATTTTTAACATTCCAAATTAATGAAAATGTAACGGTTAATCACTAAAACTAACCAGTTATTCCCACATTAAACTAGAATGCCAAAATCCCTTGATAGATTACCCTCAGTGCAGTACATACAGTATATAATACTCTCAAAACAACCTCTACTGCAATCGCCACGCCATCTTGCGAGAGTTCAAAAAAACAGCAATGATGGCGTGCTAAACTTCTGATCCATAGGGATTTCTTTCTAATTAGTTGCAGCACCGTCAATTTGAACGAATGTCGAAGTCTTTAAGCGGCTAGACGTCATGGATTGCACTTCCCGTGATATATTTTTCATGCTCATTACTTCATTTGCGCGCAAATAACACACTCCGATTTTAATCCCCCCCCACCTCATAATTCTCCACATTTAAGCCTTTTTTCCCCATCCCTGCGTTCTCGATCTTCATCCCTCAAAATTTATGTCGTCGTAAATAGCATTTATTTTGATAATCTAGATTAAAAATGCCCTTCGTCGTCCTACGGGCTCTTCAACCACCAGTGCCAACCATTGCTCAAAGCCATTTTACGTGGATTTGGATTTTAATCCGCATTATTAATGATTGCATATGCTCAAATCAGTAAACACAAACACGCCACTCAAAACGTCTATACGTCGAGGAACAATTGTCAACCAGGCTATCGCTGAAAACACAGATATTGGGAAACCTCATTTTGCAGCTGACATAGGTTGCGCTGTTTCTTTTTTTAATGCGGCTGCAAAAGTTGCATGTTGTGTTAACATACAGAATCAAAATAACATGTAACGTACAGTTTTCTGTACTGCATATGCAAAAAAAGTTGCAGGTCTGCAGTAATGTTGCAAAACTGTTTACACGTGTTGTGCTGCATTTGCTTAAGCTGTATCAACTCAGTACCTTACAATCAGAAAAGAAATGTCATGCTCCTACGTCAGTAGCGACTAGTTTCCTTGCAGCACAGGGTGCAACTTTTGGTTAGCTCTAGTTGCTGTAGTTGTTTTAAAGCAACACAACTTCGGGCACTGATTTTCATTATCCACTATATGATTGACACTCTGCTACTGGTAAAATTTGCAGTTTCTCTAGTAATTGCTTTGTTGTCAAAAAGTGAAAGCAGGTATCTTCAAAAAGAATAATTTGGGTTAGAAACTAGATTAGGAATCGAAATACCCTGGAGTGTTTCACAACTTGCTACAAGAGTTATAGCAAGGTGATAAAACATTTTATATCAACATACAATGTAGATATAAAGAAATGAAATAATTACAAATATACATCTCATCGCTTGTTGCAGCAAGTTTCACATAGATGAATATTTTTTATTGCGAGCTCTACTTGACAAAATTATCCTAAACACCAGACTACTTCAAAACTGCATGCAGAATTAAGAATGTCGCATGAAACTGTATGCCTACTGTAGTCACTACTTTGCAGGCTGCAGGGGGATTTACACGTGGTGCAACTAAAGTTGCGATTTTTTTAAAAATTTGCCTCGTAACAAAAGTAGATGTGTGTACTATTACCTTAATAGGGAAGAAAATAAATCCATGAGTAGGAAGCAGTAAAATTAATATTTTTTTCTCTAAAAAAATGTCTTATGATATTAAATACACGTTACATAAAATGTTCGGAAAAGTATTTTTACGTGTAGTTTGTTGTAAATTTCTATCATTACATTTTTGTATTCCAGTCCCATTCTCTGTATAGTTACCACTTGTATATGCCGGTGTTTTGGGTGGTCACCTTTAGCAAGTTTTACTGTAATTTCAAGTATATTCGCCAGCTACCTAATCTAGAAAGTCGAGACCCTATCGTTTGCATCAATCCAATTTTGAAAGTGCATTTAATTAATTGCATATAAGATGTTTTTTCACCATCATTTAAGCAAAATAGCATGTTCTTGCCAGTGTAGACGATGCTGTCACGTTTCAGCGGATTGCGCAATAGCCTTTCCATCTATTTCTCTCCTCACCGCCCTTGCCATTATTAAATGGAACCGAATTCAAATCGGATTAGGGAATTATAATTGAATTCCTGGAGGAATTAAAGCGGGGAAAAATAAGTGCTCCTCCATGTCAAAAACGAGCTGCTGGTGAGGCTATATTTGGAAGTCACGAAGATAATTCAATAGGATTTTGCGTTCATGGCGAAGATTAATGCACGTTTGACGATATTTGCATGAAAACAATCCCAAAATAAACCCTCGACAATGTTTGGGACACCGCCATAGGTGGCGCTGGCATCATCTAACCCATTTTAAATCTATAATTATTAGACGTTTTACAAGTTCTAACCCATTTTAAATCTATAATTATTACTGTAGACGTTTTACAAGTTCCGTCTAAACCAATATTAAACCAAGCTCCTTAATTTCAAATAAATCTACTAGAACCTGGCATTCTTTGCATAACCAAACCTTTATTGGTTTCACCGTGCTTACTGTACTAATGTGTTGCTAGCATCCACATAAAACAGGGTTCCAAGTTATTTTAGAAGGTTTTTCCAGGTTGTGGGAACCCTGTTTAATTTCGATTGAGTCAAATACAAGCGGCAAATATTTCATTCGCAAGATCACCCATACTTTTGTAGCATGTTGTGTAATGTGATTTTCCCATGGTTTTATATGAGGCCTATGTATTGCACGGTATACCTTGTTCTAATGGTACTTCTATTGTTTTGACTCCTCTATTTATTTATGTTAGGTCCTATTACATTTTACCTATGGCCATTTTTCTACAGAATTATAACTCGATCTTAATTAGCTGTAAAACTTAATATAAAATGTAAAATCAGGAAAAAGAAGAGAATGATCTGTTTGTATGAAATAAACTGATTTTGTTGTCATAGGCAATTATTTAAAATTATTACAATGTTTTTAAGAACAGAGGGAACCGATAAATGGTAGCTACGCTACAGAACAGTGGTGCACTGCATGCAGAGAAGAATTTGTTCTCACATTAGACCTACTCCTTATTCAACTTTATCATACAAATCTGAATCTTCTGAAAAAAATTCAGAATTACTAGAAAGGGATTTTGGAAGGTCGTTAATGAAAAATAGAAAACTTAAGGCCCCTAGGATGCTTTCCCTGTGGCATGCCTGAGACTACTTTCATTCAGCTGGATTCAGCCCCGTTAATTACAACCCTTTGCTTCTTTCCTGTTAAAAATACAGATATCTAAGAAATATCCACTTACATATTAATTCCTACTTACAATATTAAGGGGTTTTCCACTCTACCCCTTAAGATTGTATTAAAAAATAAAGTAAATCTTATGCAAAAACTATAGAAATGCAAACAGCCAATCTTTATGCTTTAAAGATACAATCACAGTACAGAAAGGAAGTACAACTTGAGCTCCAAGTCACACTTACATGTAATTTAAAAGCTTAACGCAGCGCCAATTAAAGTTCCTTACATTGTATACATCATACAACAAGCACTTCAAAACAAAATATTCAGTAATAAAAATGCATTTAAAGCCAGTGATTCTAATAAGGAAGGGAGACGTTTCTGATAACATCCAACATCAGAATAAACACTCGGCTACCTTAATTTCAAACCCTAACCGCTGCACAGGCATAACCCCAGCCATCAGCTAAGTTGGCAGCATCTAAGGTGTGGTGCCATCGTGTAGCTAATGTAACATGGTTATCATGGGATGCCCCATTTAGATTACCAGGTTCCCCCGGCATTTAGCACAGTGCTGATGTACCTGACAGTCAGATGTCATTTGTTGGGCCGGGAAGAAGGCCCCCATGGGGCACAACTTGGAGCAATGGAGATGGGGCCCATGAAGTTCAAGGGATCATGTTCATTGGTGTTGTAGTGACTGTTGTATGTTCCTAATCATAAAAGTTTGTATTGTGTTTGGTGCATGTCCCTGTGCAATGGCATGCAGAGTGCATTTGAGAAAGTTAAGATTGGGCAGAAAAACTGGGGGAAGGGGGGGGGGAAGTCGAGGGTTAAAGAATCCTCTGCAAACTTTTTAAATAGTACATTTTAGCAATATGAGTGATTTGAAGTAGTGAAATACATGTAGTTGAATGGCAAAAAGTGTGTTCTTCAACTATTAGTCCTCTGGGATGCAAGTGTGAGTGGGGTCACTCTTAAACTATACAATTGTTAATGGGCTTTGTTCAGGTGCGAATCACTGGCTTGCAATAAAAGACAACAAGAACAAACGAATAAGGGCTTCTCCCGGGAGGATAGAATTTCCACGATTCCAGCTAACATCAAATGAAATAATTTTTTTCCAAAATAGTATAGTTTAAATTAAAAGTTCCTCACAATATAAACATTTTTGCTATTTATTGTTCCAGTTACTTAACTCTATGTGTATATCAAAACAACTTGACTATTTCGATCTTTTTATAACTGGGGTCACCCTTTGGGAAATGGTAATTGCTTTTGTACTTACTACTTATTCAGATGTCTTCGACGAAACATTTCCAAAATAACAGGTCAGCAAAACTTTCCAGAGTTTGGTTGACAGGTACAGTCTACAGCAGGGTGCCCCTGGGGCTGTGATCACACTGAACTCAAGACCACTGGTGTCCTAATGAAGCACTTGAATGACGGAGGGCCAGAGCAATCTCTGACCTTCAGTGGTAGTTCACTAACCATGGTGCCCTCATAAGGAGAATGCCATACGCCCAGCACCGTACCCAAGCTGACACACTTATGTTTGCCAAACGGACACTGCCTAAGAAATGTGGATGATCGTCCGTAATGCAGTGGTATCATCTGTGAAAAAAATAAAAAATATATTTTTTTAGTAATCAGGAACAGCATGCATTAGGTCCGTTTCCGAATTCTAGAAATCTCAAGCGGTTTCATCGAGAAAAAACAACGGCAATAATGAGGCAATGGAAGCTGCTATATTGAGATGCCCAATATCAATGGGCTTTTATTCTATGAGACTGTCAGGAGTTCAATGCCATTTACCATTGTTTTTGATGGTTCATCTATGTATAATGTAATCTATATAACCAGAATATAACAAATCATAGAATTTCAATTACATGTGCCTGAATAAAAATAACAAATTTGCTTGAACTTTACTTCTGGAACATTCACTAACATGTGACTAAACTACAGACTTTGCGATATCGGTCAAATTTCTTGCTGGGCGCTATTATACACAAAAAATCATTTTTTACCTCTTTTGGATTGCATTTTAATTAAAAGTCATAAAACACATCATCGTAGGTTTGACTTAATTATCAAATTGATAGACTGGTGAGAAAATTTGTAGAGAAAATTGGTGAGAAAATTGAGAAAAGTTCAATATTTTAAAACTTAATTTGTTTTTAACGTTTTCCAATTAAATGGTTTTACAAGTTTATGGCATATTTTGTCAGCATAGTCTTGGTCAGAAATATTTCAGGACTGTCTTCCCTGACATTCCAGGTTTTACAAGGTTGTGTGAACCCTGTATAAAATTAACCAGAACCCGTTCCCTGCCCATACCTCCCAGTTCCCCACATAACTTTTCAGATTTCTTATTACTTCAATTGTGCATCATACATGTAGTTCTTCAGGAAAACCACCTTCCATCCCCTTATACTAAACAAAATTCATCACTCACCTCGGCCTCCCTTCCCATAATACACTATGCTTTCATCATAAGGAACAATCTTATGTAACCCCATGATTGCTCGTTCTCATGTACTTTCATCGTGTTTTTTCATCTCGTTATTTTTGAACAAAAATTTTATGTTGGCTGAACAAATTCTGCTATGTCTCGCGGGAACCTCTAAACACGTTCAATTCGGGAAAATGCACATTTTTAGGCAATGTTTCTATAAGGAATATGGCACGATTGTTGGACTCTCGCCAGCTAATAAGATTGGAAGGACTCACTTTTTTCATTCTGATGATACTCATTCAAAATTGAAGCATGAGCGAGAAGTGGGAAAATGCCTTGACGAGCTTCAATATGTTCTGATTGGCCCGGTTGGCTCGATAGGCGCTAAGAGATGCATTGCACTTGCTATATTTACCCACATCCTTGGATTATTGATGCTGCCTTCGAGTCACGTGTCTTACCAGGAGAATTCTACAAGATTCTACATAAGTACGTAGTCCAATGGACTTGGGTTCTTGGTCTATAGAAAGCTCATGATCGATTTCTAAGAAGGTTAATGAGGTCACCAGGACTTTGACGGACTCGATAGTACCCCTGCATGAATATAGAATCTATGAAAGATTCAGCAAGATTCTGGGGATTTTGGGTACGGATGCATGGCTTGTGGCATTTTAAAGGCTTTGACAACCTTCGTGATATTATGACATTTTGAAATGTCATTCTGACATCTATAGTGACATTCTGACATCTTTGGTGACATTCTGACATTTGTGATTCATGTATATTCGGACATTTTTCGTGATATTTTGACATGTTTGGTGACATTGTGACATGTTTGGTGATATGCCGACTTCTTCGGTTGTATCCTGAAGTAGGTTACACATGTTTTGTGACATCCTGGCTCTCTACAATAGTGTCACATCCTCAGTGCTCATATGAGATCTTCATATACAGAGTAAATCTGATTGATTCGGTTCGATTCAGACATCTTTCGATGATTTCTAGAAGACTGATGGATTAATCAAGGTGCTGATAACCGATTTACTTGGTTTGATTCTGACACCATCAACATGTAAACGACTGCTATGGTTGATTCTGATAATCTCAACTATCAGATACAGGAAGGCACTTTGGTTCTGCTACTGCAGGAATCTCACAACTAGATTGCTACATACAGGATTCTTGTATCCGAGTTTAGATCCCTTATATATACGAAGTTTCGAATTTTCCATGAGATGTCATAGACTTTTAGACGATTTTAACAGATTCTACAGTCCGAGACGATCAATTTAAGATGCTGGACAATGAGGATCGACCGAAAAGTGACGGAGTTATACTCTGCGCAACTTCCGCCTAGGACTAGGTCATCGATGGGCCTACGTATCCTCCTCCTCCCAGGGGACTTTCCCATGCGTGCAGAGACCGCCAATCGTGATTCGCATGCGTGCGCACGAATGCATCCGCAATTGATCCCTTATCCTTATTCATCCGAAACTTTTTTTAATTTTTATTCCGCCGCAGAGACCACACGCCCATTCTATAAATATAAAATGTCGTAATCCCGAGGCGTTTTATTTCAAAATGGCGAGAGCCTCCAAATGAGCCTTTGAAAAATCAGGCTTATGAAATCAGGTCACGGATAGGGCCGTCATACCGTGGCGCTAATAGAGTAATTAATTATAATGAAATATAGCATCCCAATGGGGAAGCAACCGGAGGGGGGTTTGTACATTCCGGGTCGGAAACCCATGTTCGTTCTGTAATGATGATTTCATATACCAATTCATTAAAAATGACATCATTGACGTCATTTTATCGTTTTATCATTTAAAAAAAAAGACTGGTCACGCACGTAGGTATGTTCCATTGTAGTATATGATGAAAAAAAAGCCTGTTTTAATAGTAGCTTAGCTTGTATGATACCAAGATAAAGTCAAAATGGTCATATGTTGACGGAGATTTCAGTGGGCTTGCTGAGTTTCTGATATTCCGTATTGTGGCACTCAAGTTTGAAATACTTAATTTGCTATTCATAATATGTTTAGTGGATTATTGTAATGGCGCTTCATCTATTAGCTTTAATTTCATATGTAGTGCACAAGGTCCATTTACAACCAAACAGTAATCAAAATAATGTTCCCATGGTACGCGGGTTTCAATTTCTATAAGAAGGTATAACTTTGCTATACCGTTCTGAACTAGTGTGTGAACAAACTAAATACCTAATTAATGCTGTGTGGGAATATCCACTTAGTCATCTTGACAACATCGTCGGCAAAGGTTGTATGCTGCACTTTTCCCTATTGCCAACACACGGGATCCATTTGACAGCATTGTTTGTCATTGCTGGTAATTAAAGGGAAAGTTCATTCCAGAAGGAAGAGCCATATCTTTATACAATCTGACATGAATCTAACAACAATATGCAGATGCAGAGAAGTTGCCTACCATCCTCCATGAATTATACTTGCAGCAACTGGCACATGTGACAACACTGACACCATTAAGAAGGAAAACATATGTGCACTAAAACCAATTTATGAAAAGTAATCACTATGCAGAGGTGGTCACTTTGCCAGGTTTTAATGTACAAGTATATTACACTGTGCACCGCATTTCTCCTTTAAATGGTCATATGCACGTATGTATAGCCATGAACGGAGAATATTAAGCTTTTGAATAGCCATATACAAAACTATACATGTCATGGGATGTTCTTATGCTTCGAATTTCCATGTATGGGTAACATTCATGTAAGCCAGCACTGGTGTACATACACTGGCATATCCTATTATATTAAAACGCATACGTTTATTAGTCAGTTTGTTCATTTGTTATCATGCCAGCTTACAAACGGCTTACAAAACGAACTAAAAAACCTACGGCATGAATACAGCCGTCGCCATTTTTTCCCAAACGTGTAGGCATAAGCCTACACGTTTGGATGGCTCACGTCTTACATTAACACTGACCCCTATCCTTTTGTAAAGCCGATTTTCGGCTGTCGGCTTACCTTTCATGTTTACCTTTTTTGTGCATATGACCATACATGCGCTTATATAGGACTATTGTAGAAAGTCAATGCAATTTTGTCCCAATCTACATGCTAAACTACATTTTAAAAACTTTTTTTGATATATGGGTTTCGTTGTTTATCGGTTGCATACCCGCGCATTAAAGCTGGAAACCTTTAATCACATGTGCTAAACGAAAACCGCAAGCTTATAAGAAAAAAAAAAAAATAAGATGAAGTTGATGGAAAAAAAGGAAAAGAAGCGAAACCGTCGCTGTAAATCTTTTTTGGATTCTGACGACGAACAAAGTAGGGCCTACGCAGCAATTACCTCCGCCATATTGCTCGAAAATTACTGCCTTGGCATTGGTTCGAAGCAATTTTTGGGATTTAATGGCATATTGCAGTATTTGAAAATGTTCTCCTTGCCTAACAATGCCTTCTCAAGAGCATTTCAATTTTATTTCCACTCATCATTGCGGGAATTAGCAAACCACTAGGTTGTCTGAAACTCCCAAAAGAGCATAAAGTCGAATAATTTGTCTGAAATAACTTGGGGGGTAAAATAACATGTTTTACGAAGATATGTCGGTGAAATGTTACAGGTAATATAGAATGAGATTTAAGGTAGACTACATTCAGACTACACAATAAAATAAAGGGAAGTATATTTTGAAGAAAAAAATATACTTTTTAGCATTAAAACAACAAGATCACGAAAAAAAAAAACATCCCAAAATTATGTAATGGTAATGGTTTCTGTTGCTGTGTCGAAATTTGGACAAACTTCTGTTCATTTTGTTGAACCGGGTATCAAAATAAACAGCTAATATCACCAAAATATTCTTCTGCAACAAAAACACCTTCCTGACATAAGACAATTTTCGGACATATTTATCTTTCAACAAGATGGTGTACCAGCACATCGTGCTCGACAAACAATCAAACTTCTTACGCAAGAGACGCCAGATTTCATTCAACCAAACAAATCCTGTTGACTACTCGATCTGGGAGATTATGGTGCACAAAGTTTACCGGTCAAAGGTGAAAAATGCCACAGAGCTCAAGCAACGGATTTTACGTTCATGGGAGGAGATTGACCAATCAGTTATCGATGCGTCAATTGGACAATGGCGCAAAGCACTGCAGGAGTGCGTTTCCGCCAAAGGAGGAAACTTTGAACATATTCTAAATAGGCAACCTGTGAGTCAAAATGTTGGTTAAAATTCATTCGATTTCGTCGAATATTAAACTTTTTATTAGCAAATAAGTTTGGGATGTTTTTTTCGTGATCACTCTGTACAACCTAAAGCACATTATATTTACATCCTTCGGCTTAGATCAGCGGTTGGGGAACCGGGGTAAATTACCCCAAATAGGGTAAAAATAAAATTTTTTTTGGGTAATAGAGACATTTTTCTAATATTTAAATTGCTATTTCATAAACGTGTTAGTATGTTTACAAACTGTTATTATAAATATGTAAATATAAATTAATTCAACAAATAATGTTTATTTAAAATTTACATTGATTCATATTGTTTT